>JAYEPQ010000010.1:0-2500 GCA_036321105.1 Dracaena cambodiana
AACCCTAACCCTAACCCTAACCCTAACCCTAACCCTAACCCTAACCCTAACCCTAACCCTAACCCTAACCCTAACCCTAACCCTAACCCTAACCCTAACCCTAACCCTAACCCTAACCCTAACCCTAACCCTAACCCTAACCATAACCCTAACCCTAACCCTAACCCTAACCCTAACCCTAACCCTAACCCTAACCCTAACCCTAACCCTAACCCTAACCCTAACCCTAACCCTAACCCTAACCCTAACCCTAACCCTAACCCTAACCCTAACCCTAACCCTAACCCTAACCCTAACCCTAACCCTAACCCTAACCCTAACCCTAACCCTAACCCTAACCCTAACCCTAACCCTAACCCTAACCCTAACCCTAACCCTAACCCTAACCCTAACCCTAACCCTAACCCTAACCCTAACCCTAACCCTAACCCTAACCCTAACCCTAACCCTAACCCTAACCCTAACCCTAACCCTAACCCTAACCCTAACCCTAACCCTAACCCTAACCCTAACCCTAACCCTAACCCTAACCCTAACCCTAACCCTAACCCTAACCCTAACCCTAACCCTAACCCTAACCCTAACCCTAACCCTAACCCTAACCCTAACCCTAACCCTAACCCTAACCCTAACCCTAACCCTAACCCTAACCCTAACCCTAACCCTAACCCTAACCCTAACCCTAACCCTAACCCTAACCCTAACCCTAACCCTAACCCTAACCCTAACCCTAACCCTAACCCTAACCCTAACCCTAACCCTAACCCTAACCCTAACCCTAACCCTAACCCTAACCCTAACCCTAACCCTAACCCTAACCCTAACCCTAACCCTAACCCTAACCCTAACCCTAACCCTAACCCTAACCCTAACCCTAACCCTAACCCTAACCCTAACCCTAACCCTAACCCTAACCCTAACCCTAACCCTAACCCTAACCCTAACCCTAACCCTAACCCTAACCCTAACCCTAACCCTAACCCTAACCCTAACCCTAACCCTAACCCTAACCCTAACCCTAACCCTAACCCTAACCCTAACCCTAACCCTAACCCTAACCCTAACCCTAACCCTAACCCTAACCCTAACCCTAACCCTAACCCTAACCCTAACCCTAACCCCTAACCCTAACCCTAACCCTAACCCTAACCCTAACCCTAACCCTAACCCTAACCCTAACCCTAACCCTAACCCTAACCCTAACCCTAACCCTAACCCTAACCCTAACCCTAACCCTAACCCTAACCCTAACCCTAACCCTAACCCTAACCCTAACCCTAACCCTAACCCTAACCCTAACCCTAACCCTAACCCTAACCCTAACCCTAACCCTAACCCTAACCCTAACCCTAACCCTAACCCTAACCCTAACCCTAACCCTAACCCTAACCCTAACCCTAACCCTAACCCTAACCCTAACCCTAACCCTAACCCTAACCCTAACCCTAACCCTAACCCTAACCCTAACCCTAACCCTAACCCTAACCCTAACCCTAACCCTAACCCTAACCCTAACCCTAACCCTAACCCTAACCCTAACCCTAACCCTAACCCTAACCCTAACCCTAACCCTAACCCTAACCCTAACCCTAACCCTAACCCTAACCCTAACCCTAACCCTAACCCTAACCCTAACCCTAACCCTAACCCTAACCCTAACCCTAACCCTAACCCTAACCCTAACCCTAACCCTAACCCTAACCCTAACCCTAACCCTAACCCTAACCCTAACCCTAACCCTAACCCTAACCCTAACCCTAACCCTAACCCTAACCCTAACCCTAACCCTAACCCTAACCCTAACCCTAACCCTAACCCTAACCCTAACCCTAACCCTAACCCTAACCCTAACCCTAACCCTAACCCTAACCCTAACCCTAACCCTAACCCTAACCCTAACCCTAACCCTAACCCTAACCCTAACCCTAACCCTAACCCTAACCCTAACCCTAACCCTAACCCTAACCCTAACCCTAACCCTAACCCTAACCCTAACCCTAACCCTAACCCTAACCCTAACCCTAACCCTAACCCTAACCCTAACCCTAACCCTAACCCTAACCCTAACCCTAACCCTAACCCTAACCCTAACCCTAACCCTAACCCTAACCCTAACCCTAACCCTAACCCTAACCCTAACCCTAACCCTAACCCTAACCCTAACCCTAACCCTAACCCTAACCCTAACCCTAACCCTAACCCTAACCCTAACCCTAACCCTAACCCTAACCCTAACCCTAACCCTAACCCTAACCCTAACCCTAACCCTAACCCTAACCCTAACCCTAACCCTAACCCTAACCCTAACCCTAACCCTAACCCTAACCCTAACCCTAACCCTAACCCTAACCCTAACCCTAACCCTAACCCTAACCCTAACCCTAACCCTAACCCTAACCCTAACCCTAACCCTAACCCTAACCCTAACCCTAACCCTAACCCTAACCCTAACCCTAACCCTAACCCTAACCCTAACCCTAACCCTAACCCTAACCCTAAC
>JAYEPQ010000010.1:12500-17500 GCA_036321105.1 Dracaena cambodiana
AACCAGCCGCATTTTCAAATCGTCTTGTAGGATCTTAAGTGCCACCGTAAGTTAAATATAAATACTGTATGTCAAAAAAAATTTTATCATAATTGAATTACATTAAGAATCTATATTGAGTCAATTCTTATTTGTTATAGTGATGGATAAACTTACTACATTTATTCAGGATGAGATAGCTTAGTGTATGTTATTTGCTAATAATATTGTTTTAGTTGATGAGACAAGAGTAGGGGTAAATACAAAGTTAGAGTTATAGAGGCACATATTAGAATCTAGAGGTTTTAAATTGAGTAGGTCTAAAACAGAGTATATGGAGTGTAAATTTAGTAAACGACGGACTATAAAATATAATACTGTAAAACTGAATGGGTGAGAGATACAAATAAACAGTCAATTTAGGTATTTGGATTTTATTATTCAGAATGATGGAGAGATCGATAATGATATTAATCATAGGATACAAGCTGACTGGTTGAAATAGAGGAGGGCAACGGGAGTTTTATGCGACCGTAACATTCTGTTAAGATTAAAGGAAAATTTTATAGGACTGCTATTAGGCCAACTTTATTATATGTCACGGAATATTGGGTTATAAAGAAATGTCATTCACAGAAGATAAGTGTAGTAGAGATGCGCATGCTCCGCTGGATATGCGGCAATATTAGGAGAGATAAAGTGATAAATGAAGATATTCGTGCTAATATAGGTGTAGCTCCCATCGATGAGAAAATGCGAGAAAATCGCTTACGATGGTTTGGTCATGTGCAACGTAGGCCTACAAATGCACCAGTTCGACGAGGGGAGTCTATCAGCGTAGGACAAGTTAAAAAAAACTACGGGAAGACTGAATAAAATATGAATGGAGGTGATACAAAAAGATATGGATTTTAGAGGTTTAAATGATGAGATATTACTTGATAGAAACGAATGGAAAATGACTATTAAAGTGATCGATCCGGCGTGATTCTTTTTTTTGGTTCATGTAGCCTACCCCAAATACTTCAAATACTTGGATCAAAGGCTCAGTTGTTGTTGTTCATGTTGTACTATCTGTCAAAAATTTCAAATCCATTGTTTAGTTCCAAGTCCACTAATTCCAAAGCGAGGTTAGTGCAGCAAATCAAACAGAGAGAGTAATCGTGGCTGGGCCTTTGGCAATTATGTGGCGCTATGATAATTTTAAATGGTTACTTAAAAAGTTAAATATTTTTAAAAATTGATTAGGAGGAAAAATAATTTTCTATCATTACCAATCAAACTTGGTGAGTGCAGATTTATCAATTAGAATTATCCGAACGTACTCTATGGATTATCTAAATGCTAAATTATTGGTTTCATTATTTATTATTTTCTTAAATAATTATTAATTACTATTTAATTTAATTGCATTGCTAATAGTGTGCTCTCATTAAACTATTTTTTCTAATCCCCTCAGTTGTTAACGGTATGAAACCAATAAGATCATAAATTATGACTATTTAATTTTAAAATATTTCTTATTTACTTAAACAATTTTTAACGTTCAAAGAATTTTTCCTTTTTTGTCTACGAATTAATTATTATCATAGCAAATAAGTCAATATATTATGACCATTTATTTGTTCTTTTTTCTCTAACTAGTGTTTTGAAATTCATTTAGACCCTAAAACATCAAAATATCAAACTAATGATGATAACAAACTGGATCTACAAAAATCATCGCTTGATATTTTCAACGGTATCCTATTACATCATAGTCAAGCAGAGTCTGCATGCCGCGGCGCTCATGAACAGCACTGTAGTAGCATCACTTTCTTGACACCCATTAGAAAGGAAACAAAACATCAAGTTGCTTACAGAAAGTCACACGCATCTTCACTAACATCAGAGTAGTCAAAATACATGTCTTCATACATCATTTCAATATCAGAATATCCAGATGGGTAGAACTCTGCGTCGTCGACATCATCATTAAAATTCCCACCCCAGTTGCACTCTGCGACGAATCCATAGTCATCAGTGGGGTCATTTGGAAGCCTCAGTTCTTTAATCCTTGTACATTTTGCTCGAAGGTCTGTATCCAAATTCAAATTCACATGAAAACAACAACGCAGATCAAGGTACTCAAGGTGGATACACTTATCAACAATTTCTGTCAGCCCTTTGTTAGTTAGCTTGTTCCCGACTAGTTGAAGGTCGCGCAACTCAGGCATGTTGCCAGCTATTCCAAGTGCCTCCACATCACTCTCATAACAGTCATACCTGCTTCCATGTGCATTAAGCCGAAAGCATTTGAGGTGCGAGCAGGCTTTACCAATATTTTGGCATATTCTCTCAGTAAACGACCCAAATGTAATATCAAGCACTTCCAGCTGGGGCAATCGACCGACCATCTCAGACAACCCCTCGTCACTAATAATATATGCTGAGATTAGCCGAAGGCACTTCAGGATACTAGTCCTGACACAGAATCAAGTTTAGGGAGGAAAAGTCAGAACTTACAGTAGAAAAGAAACATAAATGTTAACAGAATGCATCATTGATATTCATTTACCCGATTTTGAGATAATTGGGTATTTCTTCTTATAAAAGAATGATAGTTAATTGTATTAGAAATTAAATTGAAGGTGGCCAACAAAACAGAAATTTTGAAGGAAGACAGTCTCCTCAAGCCAAATACCCTTCCCGCCACATAAGAAACTGACTGCATTGAGTTTATATAAACACAATTCGATGCTCTCCTGGATCACATAAGATCACGTAGCTGCATAATCCACTTTAACAACACAAGCTTCATATATGGAGAGGTAACTTCAACAAGAAAGTGGCTAAAAGGGAAAATAATTTAAAAAGTTGTAACTGAGATATTGTTCTTAAAGGTAAGGTAAGCATGACTTGGACCAAAAAGATGAGACAAAGGATAATGCATCAAAAGTTGTAACTGAGATGGTGTTCTTAAAGGTAAGGTAAACATGGAATATGGAAATGGTTAAAAGAAAACAAATGAGCATGTGGTTCCTGTGGCTTTAAAATAATGCATCATAAGATTAGAGGACTAGAAAAACAAAAGTTATTGAATTCTCAAAAACATATGAAAAATAACAAGTCATTAGCATGCTAGTATATACAAAGAAACGGCCCTTAAAAGAGACTAGAATGAAGAAAACATTTCACGTAGCCAACCTCAATTATTAGCATAACAACTTCGTGATGGTATGGTGGCAGTGAAGCTAGCAGGTCTTTAAAACACTATCATTCACCATTATACTTGTGACAAACTATGGTGAAAAAAATATATATATATCCTGGTAAATTGAGTTATCCAAGTAACTGAAATGCACCAAATTTCCACAATCACTAAAACCATGATACATCATATTGTTTGAGTCATGTCTAGTGAAGATTCAAAAGTACAAGCCCCCTAGGCATACATATGTATATTTAATTATTGGGTTAGGACCTGGTTAGAACCAGTACTTGATTACAGTTTGCTTGAACATGTTAACTTACTGTTGGGTAGGGTCAGAATCACCACCCATACTACACAGGATTTTTCTGTTATTGCCTTGTTAATCGAAATATTCATATGACCACTTATATAAATTTCAATCAGTGTTTGAAAGCGGTAACGCATAGTGAAGCACTTGACCCGAAAGATAACATAGCGTTTTAAGAAAAAGCATCAGTAAAATTATATTATGATTTACTTAATATAAGAAACCATAAATTATCAATATAAAATATTACAAATATCAAAAAATTTAAGAAAAATTAGGATTAAAAAAAAAAGCAAAATACAACCAAGTACAAGAACTAGGTACCAATAATAATTTCTATCACTTATAAACCCTAAACCCCAATCATATATCTCTGAAATGACTAAATTAATTACAAAAGAAAAAAAAAAAAGAATCTAAATGATGAGTTCAACTTGCAATGAGAGAGAAATTACAGAAAAATCCCTAATAAATAACAAAGTAACAGTAAATGAAAGCAAAACTTATAAGTGGACGATGGAGATCTACTTGCGATGGAAGTATATGAAATTGTAAAGGGGCGTAAGCAAGCGACAGAGTTGTAGTACTCGAGCAGATTTTATCAAGAACTAAGGCAGGATAGTGGTCCTTGAACAAATTTGCTAGAGTATAATCGACGATGACAAACGAGTTGGTCAGAGGCAACAGAGGACTAGAGGAGTGCTTCTCGATAGAGGTAGACTAGTCCTCGCGCATATTTCTTCAACGAATGAGACAAAGGAATCTCGTTGGAAATACATCGAGTACATTTTGTTGAGAAATGACCAACAACGATGGAGGAGTCATCGTCAAGCAGTCAAGGATGATTATCCAGCCATTGCGAAAGAGGATTAGAGTAAGAAATAGATCGAAATTCAAGGGTTTTGTTTTGCTACTTATACATTTTTTTTTGTTGAAGTTTTCAACGAAGCGTAAGCTTCTGACACAATAGCCTACAAGTTGTAAGTGTGCGCTTCGTGAAAAAAACAGAGAGTATGGTGTGTTTTGCTTTCCAGAGAAACTTTTTATCAGTTTGGTGAATGCATTGTGCAAAAGAACTCTTTTTGCACTTCAGAGCTTCAGAGCAACTGATTTAACTACAAGGGTAAATACAATATGTAGGATTGAGATATCTACTGCACTAGCCACGTTTTTTTTTTGCATACTACACTAGCCATGTTAACAGGGTTCTTTATCTGACCTCAAACAAACATGGTAAATATGCAGTTCGACGGTCCAATTATAAGAAAAGGAAGGCACGCAAGTAAAGTGCAGGCATGCAGTAACTCCTACACACATATACAGAGACAGAGGAGGTTTGGTTCCTTTGAAGAATTTGAAAGAAAATCCTTCTCATTAAAACCCAATAGTGCTATCCCAAATAGGAAATATGCCATGTTCATCTCGACTCTTGCCATTTAGAGATACAAAAAGCTGAAAATTACAAAAGTCTCCTTCCAATGCACTTGAACCACATTAAGCCTCCCACCGCCAAAAGCCACC
>JAYEPQ010000010.1:697500-832500 GCA_036321105.1 Dracaena cambodiana
ATGAACGATAGGCTTATCGAAACTAGGCTCTTTTACACCGGTAACTAGTGGAGAAGGAGAATGATTATTCCATAAATTATTATCAAGGATATGTTGCAACAAATTATAAAGGCTTTTTCCCTTGTATCATGCTGTGACTATTTAGCATTTTTGTTTGTTTTTTTATGTAGTTACTACTATTTCATCATCATACAACTGAAGTTTTTATATCTCAATGGCGTTGGCTATGGAGGATGATTGATTCTTATCCAAAAAGGTTCTGCAGATGGGTTATACCAAAGATTTGCAATAACTGCTTATTATTATTGGTCAGTTAGTAACTAGCCAGACCACCTATGGGTCAGACTGTCAGAGATTTGCTGTGTATATAGTGTCAATGATAGGGTTCAAGCAATTGTGATATGCAACCCTGGATCTATAGAATTTCTTGTAGAAGCTTCAGCCTTCTCCGAGGGCATTGGCCATTAAGAAGCCTTCTCAACTGAATTGCCAACAACAACAACAACCACCACCACCAAGCCTTCTATCCCAAGTACTTGGGATAGGCTACATAAACCAAAAGAGAATAACGCCGGATCGATCACATAATGACCCTTCTCTATTCATTCCTATCGAGCAATGGTTCTTCATTTAAACATCTAGCATCTAATATCTTTTCGTATTACCTCTATCCACATTTTTTTCAGTTTTCCCTTCACTCTGTTAGCTTGTCCTACCTTGATAATCCCCTCGTAGTCGTCGAACTGATGCGCATTTGTAGGTTTACTTCACACATGATTAAATCATTGTAAGTGATTTTCTCACATCAAAATGTGAGTTTAGGAGGATTTGAGCCCTATTGCTGCCATCAGAAATATGTTTAGCGTTTATTTGCCAGTATATTATAAGAAAGAAATTCGGAATTCTATCACACAACCGCATTGTCGTTTCCTTTTAACAAGTTGGTGAACTACCCAACTAATTAACAATCATGGTTTTTATGCAGGATTTCTGGTCAGTTCCATGATATCGACAAATAATGCTAAAAGTAAGTAGAGCACGAGAATAAATATAGAGACGACTCAACTTTTGTGGAGAGCCGCCAATCAACATAAATTACCAAGGTGACTTCACTTCCTCAAATTTTCTGCCCAATTCTTTGCAAGTTTGTGGAGGGCCTCTTCATCTCTAACATTTGCCGGCTGGTTAGGTTTGGATTCTTCGGAACCTGCTGCATAATTTAGTTTGCAGCAGCTGTACATCCTGTTGTATGTCATCATATCAGATATTAGATATGAATCAAATATTAAGATACTACTTGTTTGATCACTTTCTTTATATGGTTTGCGTTTAAAACCAAGCTGATTTTTTTGTTTTTTCAATCAATGGTGATGTATATATATAACAGCCTGGATGATTTTAGTACTAACAAATACGAACATAATGTGTTCTTTTATGGAGCGGTTGGATAAGGTTGATCGATATTTGACCTGTAATTGTTGTTCTTTCCGATGAATTTGATACAAACTCCAGTTGTTATAGAAAATTGTTGAACTCTATAGATTCAGTATTTATCATATTGTTTTCTTGTCATTTTTTTTTTAAAATCTGAAGAACAACAATTAAGAAAAAGGCATATGCATGCATGTATTTTTGTACTGATGTCAGGTTGATTTTGGCCCCAAAATAAAGCAAAAAAGAAAATGAAAAACAATTTCATCCTATTATTTAGTATTATAGAAAATTAAAGGAGAAGCAATCTGAAGAACACTGACCTGCTATGATCAATTTAAGTTATTTTAGGATGTAATAATATTCAGAACAATTTCAAAAATGATTATAAACACTAAAAGATTTCAGGGAAAATATTTTCTTAACAAGACCATTTAAGACTCAGCAAGTCTGAATTTATCATCTAAAGGAAACTGAACTTGCTATATATATATATATATATATATATATATATATATATATATATATATATATATATATATATATATATATATTAAAGTTAGATTCATTGTATTGATAATTAATCTGAATTTTTCAAGTTTGGATAGGCTGTGATTGGATATTATCTTCGAATTGATTTACGGATTTTTTTTTAATTATTTATATCTATTTCGTAAAAATGCTTCAAGATTAGAGAATTACAGACAAACCATATTTATTGTTATATTTCAAAGTAGTTTGTTAAAGAAAAAGTAGAAGACAAGAGAGAAGAAACTAGCCGTTGGCAGTATTAAAAAACAACTAAAAAAACAAAAAGAAGACCCGCGACAAGCACGCTAGTCCAGCGTTAAAGCGGGTCCTACTTCAACGGCTAACTGGGCCCCAGTCTCGAAAATATACTATATACAGTCGTTGGAGGGGGAAAAGAATCTCGCTCTTTCTTGTTTCTCTCTTGTCCCCTTTGGCTTTGTTCTTCCAGCTTACAGCTCTGTCTCTCTCTCAGTCTCTCTCTCTCTCTCTCTCTCTCTCTCTCTCTCTCACATTGCAAAGCCTCTGGTTCTTGATCCAGTCATGACTGTAGAAGTGAAATCGGAGAAGACCCAGATGGCCGAAACGGCCGATCCCCCCAAAGAAGAGGCCGTCAAAGCTCCTGTCGAAGAAACAGAACCAGAAGAGAAGCTCAGTTCATCAATGGAGGACAAGAAGCCCGAAGAGCAGAAACTTGACGAACCCACATCGGAAGTAGAGGAGAAGAAGCACGACGAAGAGCCGACAATCGAAAAGCCCTCTGCCTCGGCCAAGGCCATAGAAAAGAGCTCCTCTTTTAAAGAAGAGAGCAACTTTCTATCTGATCTCAAGGAGAGCGAGAAGAAGGCACTGATCGAGCTCAAGGAGATACTGGAAGTGGAGGCTGATAGAGAGGTTTCTCTCTGGGGAGTTCCTCTGCTGGCGAGCAAGAACGACGAGGCCACCAACGTCGTCCTCCTTAAATTCCTGCGAGCACGCGAGTTCAGAGTGAAGGAATCGCTCGAGATGCTCCAAGCGACCCTTCGATGGAGAAAGGAGGAGAAGATCGATTCCATCTTGGATGAAACCGAGCTGGGTGCAGATTATGGGACTGCTTGCTATATGGATGGCTGCGATCTAGAGGGGCATCCGGTGTGCTACAACATGTCCACTGCGTTTCAGGACGAGGAGGTGTACAAGAAGGCGTTTGGGAGCGAAGAAGGGAGGAAGAAGTTCTTGAGGTGGAGGGTTCAGGTGATGGAGACTGGGATACAGATGCTTGATCTTAAACCCACGGGGGTTTCGAGTCTGCTCCAAGTTACCGACTTGAAGGACTCCGTTGGGCCGTCGAAGAAGGAGCTGAGGGATACCATGAAGCAGGCTCTTCAGATTCTGCAGGACAATTACCCTGAATTTGTCTCCAAAAATGTGAGCCTCACTCTCTTATCTGCTTGAATTTCTCATGTTTGTGAACTTTGAACTTCATTTATGTTTGATTTATGCCAATATTTTTATTTCAGTTTTATCACATTTACTTTCTCACATACCTTGCTAAGAAATCAGAATGTATATAATCACTATAAATTGGTGAAATGAGGTAAGCTTTCCAATTTGATAAATAAGAACAAGCCAGAGGAATGTTTAGATTCTGATTATTTCTCATTTATAGGAAAAATGTAATTTTGACACCTCTCTTGTGTTTCTAGATTCCAACTAATTTATAATAAATATTCTATCCATCATGAACAATGTGTTGAAAATTCTTTTTCTCCAATAATAGTTTATCTAATAACAATTCTGATAATTTCAGCTATTTTCTTATCATTGTTATAATTGTTAGTTGCTTCATCATGTTGAATTGATAAAATTGGAGCTTTAAACTAACTTAATATAGCAAGATAAATCACCTATCCTATTATATTCATTCATCATTAGGAACACAACCAAAGGATCATGGCACAATGGTTAAGGAAAGAGAAGGAATATGAGACAACTATGTCAACTCTAAAGAGCTATTTGACGCATCTAGGGATGAGAATGGACAATCATATTCAAAATTGTAAACTAAAAAATAGAAATTTCATTTTTAATTCAAAAATTTTGAATTGGGCACGGAAAGAACTGGCTTTGAATCCGCCCATTCTCATTCCTACTCGCATCCAATTGGATTTCTTGCTCCACAACTGACACCTGCTCCATGATCCTCTTATCTGAGCTTTCATGTGGATGAAAATATGCTGATAGATGTAGAAGTAATGACATAAATTTGCCAAACTTGTGTAGGATATGGTTTGATTTATCATGACACGTGAGTTATTGGAACCATAGTTCAGATTTTACTTTAAAGACGCTCTATCACCAGTTAATACAAGACATATTTGTTGTTTACTGCATGCTTACTGAAAACAAATTGCTAGTGTTGTATTTAGTGATAGAAAGAATTTGGGTGGAATATTTCCAATTAATTGTCAGGTTTTGGTATTTTTGAAATTGTTGCTGCATAGCTCCTTCTGCATTTGCTGGATCTAGTTGCAATTTCATGTGTAAACCTCACTATGAGCACATATCAGGAAAAATAAAGTTCTGTTGTGGTGAATCTCCCTCGTTTTCTTCCCAATTTTGTGTAATCAGTTTGTTTAAAATGCTAGGCATGCACTTAAAAGGACTTCATTTTTCTCTTTTTAATCCTACTAGGTCTTCATCAATGTTCCTTTCTGGTATTATGCATTCCATGCTCTCATCTCTCCATTCCTTACCCAAAGAACCAAGAGCAAGCTCGTCTTTGCCCGTCCAATGCAGGTGTCTGAAACGCTCCTAAAGTAAGCATTTCCTCCTCTGCCTGCTGCTCTCTTATCCCATCTACAAGGAAATTGCTAGATTTTTAGTTAACACTGCTAATTTTATCAGGTACATACCTGCCGAAGCTATTCCCATCCGCTATGGTGGTTTCAAAAGAGAGAATGATACTGAGTTCTCAGTTGAAGATGGCACAGTCACGGAGCTCGTGATTAAATCCAGTTCAACTGAGACTATTGAAATCCCTGCACCAGAGGTATTGCTTTTATTTCTTAATGCTCATATGGATACATTTCTTTACTTTGTTGAACTATTTGTGGTGCTCTCTTTATGGGTCTCTTTCAGTTCTATATTGTTCTTATTCTTACACTCGATATACTTGCTTTTGTTCTCGTTCCTATTGATTCCTGCAAACTTCACAAGTGGTGTTGCTTCCACTTTGATGTGAATGTTAAAGAAAATTTGAAACTACTTTTACTATTTTTACCTCTAACTCGGCAAATCTTTTAAGAGGAAAATCGATTGAACAAATTTGAAGTTGTAATGTATATTCTATTTCTGTCATGCTGACAATAACTTGATACTACTACAACGAAAACAGGTTGGAGCTACTCTTGTCTGGGACCTGTCGGTGTTGGGTTGGGATGTAAACTACAAGGAAGAGTTCGTGCCAAGTGACGAAGGATCATACACTATTATCGTCCAAAAGGTGAAGAAGATTGGGCCTCAAGAGGAGACGATCAGAAACTCATTCAGGACCAACGAGCACGGGAAGATGGTTCTGACAATCGAGAACAGAACATTCAAGAAGAAAAAGGTCTTGTACCGGTACAAGACGACCAAGAGTTCTTAAGCAAATGCAGCCGGTCAGCAACTTGGGTCCGGGGGAGAAGTTAGCGGGCATTCTTTTAGGACAGGGAGTGGCAATTCTTTTTAGATGGAGGTGCATTTATCGTACGGACTGCGTGGGTGTTGTAACGTGTTGGATTCTCATACAAACTCGATATGTAATGCTGTTATGTATGCCTTTGTATCTTTTGGAGGGGACATGTCCCAATTAGTTGTACCGTCTAAACTAATATGAATTGATCGTATCGTTGACATTTTCTGAGATTTAGGTTTATGTTTTGAGCTGATGATGCATCTTATGCACAGTTGCTTGTTATCTTGTGCGTATCACTGAAATATATAAATACTTGGCCTAGTATCTGGATTCTGGATAACAAGCCAATGTGCAACGTATCAGACATATCAGTGAGTATTCAGGATAGTGATATATCTTCTTCAGCCACTGGAAGGATAGTATTACTAAAGATTCCAGTGTATACTTGCAAAAGTTCATACATTGCAAACAATGGGATTGAGCGTCGTAATTAGTCTAGCTTTCTGTCAAAATAGAGCAGATGGCTCCAAGAAAAGATTGATATTGAATTCAAATGGAAAAGGCTGCATGAGGATATACTTTTAGATAAAGGTAATTATTTCAGTATCACCACATCAAGCGATCGCGTGGCCTAATGGATAAGGCGCTCGCCTCCGGAGCGGGAGATTGTGGGTTCGAGTCCCATCGCGATCGTTTTTTTGTTTTTTCTATGGGTCAAAAGTCCAACGGAAAATTAAAAACCATTCAACTTGTGGAAAAAAGAAATAGAGAGTTGAAAATGAGGGAGAAGTGGAATATTTGATTATTAACGATCTTTTGCTTGATAATGTGGCATAGTATTGAATAAGATTAATTAAGGATTGCTTTCTTAATACTTTGTTTAGGATAAAATGCATGATTTTGTAAAAGTGAAGGGTTTGAGTGCCAGTTGTACACCTACTCATCCAAGCATTTGATTTTATCCAGTCCCCACACCTACTCAGCATGTGTATAAAATTCCTACTCCTTGCATATCTATCAATCAGAATATTACTTACTATTAAGCATAGCTCACATATAAGGCATATAACTATTTTATTTGTATTAGTGGTTGTCCATCGGTTCGGGTTCCCTAGTATAATCGTGTTTTTCTCTTCTCTACAGACATAATTACGATTTTTTTTTTTTTTTTTATAATTATCCATCTCATTTATTTACCAAGGAAAATCAAATGTGAACAAGTATTCTTATTCTGTTGGCTCACCACGCAAAACTACTTATTTTGCCGATATTTTATCTAGAAGAAGAAAAGTTGAAATTTAGTATTCTTCTTCTTATTGGGTTGGGTTCTGAAAGTTGGACACAAATCAAAATTCTAAGAAAGCAGGTAAGAATTTTAACATGTCTCGTCTTTTTTTCTAGTTTGAGGTGCTATACTGCAGCACGCCACTGTTTTTATTTGAAAGTCACTTTCCTTAAAAATTGTTGTTGGTCCACGTAAGAAAGAGTTCCACAGTAAAACAAAAGCAAGCTTCGAGTTGGAATATAGGATTTTAGCACAAAAAAGTCCAAATTAATTTTTGTTGAAAAGATCATTTTTGTCCAAAATTAAGTACGAAATGAGGTAATCAATCTGTTGCTCGGGTTAATTAACTAATTCTCACCGTTTATAAACCAAGCAGTCATTGAATAGTGAGAGATCCTGAATTTAAACTCGACTAAAAAAGAGAGAAGAAAATGATATATTATACATATTTGACAATTAAATAGATTTATCCTTTAGCATTTGCGTAACATCTCTTCGTTAGATAACAATATGATGTTCTTGTCCATTCCGCAAGATTTACTGATGAGAGGAATGATCTCCGTACTCATATGGAGCAATTAAAGAAGGTCACATGATCAATTGTGTACATTGCTCTATAGTTTTTTATATTTTGCATGCATAGTTTTTGACGGTAATTCTGAATTTTGAAATATTGTACTTTGTAACCAGTGCTGTTATCATTAATTAATGAAATGCTAAAGATATTTTGCTCGCCTGGTTACAACTTAAAAGAAAAAAAAAATAACAATTTGATATTCTTAAAATAGATGCTTCTCATTTTGTGAATACAATTACTACTATTTTTCCCTTCCAATTGTATTCAACCATCCCAACCAAGCAATTGGCTGTCTTTGGACCCAATGTGGGCCCTTGACCGCCCATCTCATATTTTATTCAATGAATATTACATAAAAACATTGAAATACTTTGCGTACAAACAAAAAATAACTGAAACAATTTTCAAAAATATAATATAAGACAAACAATTGAAGGGGAAAAAAAATATGAGCACATGCAAAAAATATTCAACTCCTTTGACCACCCAAAATATTCAACTCAAGGAGTTGCTATATAAACTCCCCAACATCCTTCACAACAAAAGCATAAAAAAAAAAAAAATTCCTCAACAAAAATCAAAATGGCAATCTTCCCCTCAAATCTCCTCACCACTCTTTCATTTCTCCTCTTCACAATCCCAACATTTGCACTTACGCCCCTCCAATCCTTCACCACCTGCTTTCTAAACAATACTCTCACGACCCCAAACCTACTCCTCACGTCAAATTCCAGCTCGTATGAGTCCGTTCTGCAATCTTCGGCTCAAAACCTGCGGTTTCTCGTCTCGTCAGCCAACCAGAAGCCCGCGGCCATCGTCACCGCCACCGCTGAGTCCCACGTCTCGGCAGCAGTAGTCTGTGCTCGTGCGCACGGGCTGCAGGTCCGGACACGCAGCGGCGGACATGACTACGAAGCCATGTCCTACGTGTCCGATGAGAAACCGCTGTTCGTCACCATCGACCTTGCAGCCCTCCGCAAGGTCGACGTGGATGCCAACAGCCGCACCGCCTGGGTGCAGGCTGGTGCGACTCTTGGTGAGGTGTACTACAACGTCTTCACCGGGACAAACGGCACTGCAGGGTTTCCTGCAGGCACTTGTCCGACAGTGGGCGTGGGAGGGCACGTCAGCGGAGGTGGGATCGGGACGATGGCAAGGAAGTATGGCATGGCTGCCGATAATGTGATAGATGCGAGGGTTGTGGGCGTGGACGGGCGGGTATTGGACCGGGAGGCAATGGGAGAGGACCTGTTTTGGGCCTTGAGAGGCGGCGGTGCGGCGAGTTTCGGGGTGGTGCTGGCGTATAGGATCAAGTTGGTCGATGTTCCTCCGGTGGTGACTGCGTTCAACGTTACCGCGAATTTGAGACAGAACGCAACCAAACTTGTGGCGCGGTAAGTTGGCGTATTTGAATAACCTATTCTTACATATAACACCTCTACATTTATTGGTTTGCAAAAGTATAAAAATATGATTTTTAATAAAAAGAAAAATTGTACCTAAGATGGCTCCGTAACGAAATGCAGGTGGCAGACAGTTGCGCCGAGATTGGACGAGAACCTCTACATAAGAGTGATCGCACAGAGAACCACAGACAACGGCAACCCAAGCATCCAGGCTGTCTTCAACTCCTTATACCTCGGCAACCGCAGCGCCCTCCTCTCCGTCATGGCCAAGAGCTTCCCGGAGCTCGGTCTCATGCCGGAGGACTGCACCGAGATGACCTGGCTACAATCCGTGCTCTTCATGAACGGCATGTCTCCTGACGAAGGGTTCCAAGCCCTCCTCAGCAGGACCCGACAGTTCAACAGCTCGTTCAAAGCCAAGTCCGACTTCGTCACAGCACCAATTAGCGAGGACGACTGGAACAACATATGGGAGTTCCTCATGGAGACAGAGAACAATCAGGGGAACCTGATCATGGAGCCCTTCGGAGGCCAAATGGACGTGGATTCTCCGTCGGCCACCCCGTTCCCCCACAGGCAGGGGGTGTTGTACATCATACAGTACTACATAAAGTGGTTCGAGACGGACGTTGGGGTGACGCAGAGGCACTTGGAGTGGATGAGGCAGCTGTACGGGCTGATGACCCCGTACGTGTCCAAGAGTCCGAGGGCAGCGTACTATAACTATAAGGATTTGGATTTGGGGAGGAACCCTGATGGAGGGAATGCGAGCTATGCAGCTGCCAGGGTTTGGGGGGTGAAGTACTTCAAAGGGAACTTCAAGAGGTTGGCTCTTGTGAAGGCCAGGGTTGATCCAGGGGACTTCTTCAGGAATGAGCAGAGTATTCCTCCACTTCTAGCCTAGGTATATATATCTAGCAGTATATACGGAGGAAAATACTTAAATGATGAAGTATATCTATAGGCAAGATTCATATTATATTCATAGAATAAAAGTTTATGTTACTCATATTATTGACCACGTATTCAATAAAAGTTTTCTTTTGTTACCGAATGTTTATTCAATATAATTTGTTCATTTCCTTCCCTATGTACATATACATATTAGGGGCTAGTTTCTTTGGGCTTGAATCCATATTACTTTATTTCTTTTGGGTCGTCTACTGCACGCACCACTGTTACCCATGAAGCTCTAACCTAAACCCCCTTAGAACTAACGTGAATGAAGAGGGCATACTTGTCCCAAAAAATAATGGCTAATTTATAATTAAAAGGAAAAATTCTATTTGTACACGGAAATTTACTTTTTACGTACTATTTTAAAACTTATAAATAATTACAAATTTACCACTTATACTTTTGGCTAAGTTATCCTTCGTCACCCACCAACCTCCTCACTCTCATTCCCACTCGCATCCTCTCTTCTCTTCCCTCCACCTCCAACCTCCATTTCCCCATTCTCCTCCCCTCTGTCTTCCGATTCCTCCTTCTCCCCTCTCCCGCAGCATTCTTTTCCACAATCCCATCGAACTCTCCGTCGCCTCCTTCTCCCCTGTATCCTGTTTTAAGAGTGAGGGTTAAAATAGGAAAAAATTTTGGACGAGAAGAGTAAAATGGTGGTATTTCAAAAAAAAATCTTAGTGTAAAGAGTAATCATACGTCAAGAGTAAATTGTCGTGCGCAAATAGAAATTCCCAATTAAAAGGGAAATTCCAAATGATCATGCAACATGACTTAGTGAGCGCACCATTTTGCTCACTCGGTCAAGTGGTGTGCTCGTTTAGAATTTCTCCAAAACAGACGCGCTGAACGAACTGTGCTACACCTTTTTTTACCCATTCACTAGCTCTTCATGGTTCATCTCACCTCACTACCGATCCCCATACTCCTTATCTACGCTAGATGCACCGCATGTTATTTTTCGCGAAAGCGACCTCGATTGACCCGCCTATCTAACGCCTTAACGAACATATTTTTATTTTGTCAAGTCTCTCATTTGTAAGCTTTCGTACACGATTCGCCATTGAAAGGGAAATTGTGGGTTAATGGATAAGGCGCACTAGCGGGAAATTGTGGGTTTTTGCTTGCTAACTGGGCTGTCACATTTTATCTCGGGCCTACTCCAACCTCCTCCCCATGATGAAGGTCGTTCGACCTCACAAAATGTGAGCCTGAGTTTTCTGGCTAACTGGGCTGCACAATTTATATCTGGCCCGCTACATTTTCTTTTTTTATACATTTTTTGGGTTTGCTTGTTAACTGGGTTTGTCATTATTTTTCGCGGGCCCACTCCAAGTTCCTCCCCAAGATGAGGGTCGTTGGAGGCCATCAACGAGTCAGGGTGAAAAGTCCATGGAAAATTAAAACCATTCAACTTGTGGGAAAAGAAATACAGTTGAAAATGAGGGGGAAAAATATAGAGATTTGAAAATGAGGTAGAATGTGGAATATCTAATTATATGATGTTATTAACGGTCTTTTACTTGATAATGTTGTAGAACGAGAAAAATTATTTCCGAACTGGTTCAAATCCTAATCCAAAATAATAATAATAATAATAATAATAACTGGCCAAGTCAGTCTCGCGAGGCTGGCCAGGACAATGATTAAAGAAAGCCTGAAAATTTACTATTGGATGCATGAATCCCCTGCTTGGATTGGTTTGCAGACCATGTGCATTTGCAATTAGGATTCTAAAATGGAGTTGGGTTGAAAATGGTGATCTCTTCTTCAAATTGGACTAGGGAGTTGGATTAGTTAATCTCAAGGTAGTTTGCATGTCACAGACAACTCAAGAGCCCGAAAAATATAAGCAATCCAATAAGCAATTTGCACATTTTGGGAGCTATTAAAGCATCACCAATAAAGGGCAATGTGCGTTTGAGAAAGAGAGGCACCATGCCGTGATTAAGATGAAAAGTTAGGTGAGTGTTTATGGGTTTACCCTACGACAGTGCGAATCTCAACCAAAACTATACCATTTTCTTTGGTGTATGAATGTGAAGCCGTGTTGCCACTGGAAATTCAAATCCCGTCCCTGTGAGTAGCGCTGGCTACAAAGATGACGACTGAAGAAAAATATCAAAAACGGTTTCAAAAATTAGAAGCTTTGGATGAAAAATTCATGAACGTGAAGCAACAAATCGAGTTGTACTAAGCGCGCATCTCGAAGGCTTTTAACAAGAAAGTTAAACGAATAACTTTCAAAGAAAGAGATTTGATTTTAACTGTCAAAAGACCAATGATCATGACCCACAAAATCAAGGAAAAATTCAAACTTAAGTGGGAAGGACTTTTTGTAATAGAAAATGTCTACTCAAATGGAGCCTATCACTTGATCAATCAAGACAGCGACGAGATGATTATGCCGATTAACGATATATTTTTGAAGAAAAACTACATCTAGCCACCTTCGAAAAAAACGGAAGGGAAGGCTAATGAATCAACCGTCCAATGCTATAAAAAATAACAGGAAGAGAAATCGAAAATTTCTTCCCAACTCCATTTTACTGAGGGTGGCAATAAACCCATAAGCCACCAAGGCAAAGAGAAGAGAGAACGTTTGGAATTTAAGATCAAACAAAACCCTTGACAACTCATCATGCTAAGAGAAATAGTATGGCTAGTTCAACGCAAATGGCGATTGATAAAGGCATGTCAAATCAATTGATAACTGAGATTTGCTAAAAATTCCATAACAAATCTGTTGCATTTAATACTATCCTATAAGAATACATCATTGTCTGATGCCGAAAAGATAAAGGGAAGAAAGAATGTTTGATATCTAAACCCAAACAAAACCGTTGATAACTAATCATGCTAAGGAAAATAGTATGACTAGCCAACGCAAACGGCGATTGGTAAAAGCATATCAAATCTCATAGCTGGGGATTTGCTAAAAATTCTATAAATATGTCATATTAAACTTTTATCTTTGACAGTAAGATTCAAATCTTCTCATCTCAAACATAACTAAATCTGTCAAGTTAAACTCTTACCTCTGAAAGTGAGATTCAAACCATCTCATCTGAAAAATAATCGAACCTGTCATGTTATGTAACGCCCCCGTTTTTCAGCTGCTTCCTAAAACGGAGGACGTTACTTATTACTTCCACTAGACAACCCAACAGTCACAGGATCTTAGAATAAGCGTAACTACTACCACAATCAGATAAGTAAATAACATGTCTGAAACTGAAAAGATTTGATTTATACAAAAAGTTTATTACATATAATGTCACACTGCTTTAAATATGAACACAAAAGAGTCAAAGAGAAAAGCAGTGCCCAGACAAAAGGAAATATAAACAAAATCTACAAAGACTCTCCAGATAGTACTTCGCTTGCCTATTGTCACTCGAACTGTCCAACGAAGTACGGGTTCTCAACTGGGGCTGGATCTCCATCTTCACGTTCCATATCTGGGTTCAAAACCCAGGGGATTAAACCCGGCAAGTAATACATTTAAAATAGGAATTATATACTATCATAGTACAAGAATATCAGTGTAAATGAGCATGTTTATGTCATGTTGTTTGTGTGCATATAAATTAACATGAAGACAACATATAAATTAACATAAAGGCAAGCATAAATAAATGCATGTATAAATAAGCATGACAATAACTAGTATATCTATTTAATCATATATTCTATTGGTCTCAGTTATCGTCCAATTTAATTTTGAAACTGTATTAATGGATAAGATAGCGCTATTCTCTATTGTCGTATAAGTGCCCGTGCATACCCGGGACCCGGCCCCAATATTCATGGCGCTGAACCATGACATGCCGCTAGGCACTCAATCACGTTCCGTACTGTATTACAGTACAGACTTACCACTCTGCGTAAATATCAATTGGTGATCCAGTAATCACCCAGGCCGCTGCAGTAAAAGAATCCCGACCCTAACAAGACAATCAATCCTTATACGGTAAGGCTCTTATCCATCATATAGTTTCTCCCATCCCCGTGTTCATATTGAATTTTGCATATGAAAATTTTATGATCTTTCTTTAATTATTTTTCAATTCATGATAACATGCTTGCATTTTCATGACTGTACATGACATGTAGTATCATAACATATAATCTGTAATATTAAAACACATGACTTGTAATATCAAAGCACGTGACATGTAAAACACATGACTTGTAATATCAAAACTCGTGACATGTAAAACACATGACTTGTAGCATGATAATTTAATACATGATATATTAGTACACATGATTTGTAATATCAAGGCACATGACTTGTAGCATGATAGATGTTAGTGCACATTTGTAACACAATGCATATCATCAAAATTATTACAATAATCTGGTTTCATTCTCAGTGTCAATTAATAACCTAACGTATGTATCTATTACATTTCTAGGCTCAATCATACATATTAATATGCATTTCTCTTTTAATTAAAATCTAATTTATTACTATTATTAATTTATCAATTATGTCCAATTAATCCAAGCCAAGTCCAATTCAATTCCCTCAATCATTTAATCCATCAAGCCCAGACCAATCTCACTAAATTCCCACTTTTATTTTATTTTATGTCGGGTCCAAATCCAAGCCCAATTTCTTCCCTATATTTTATTATTATTATTATTATTATTATTATTATTATTATTATTAATTTATAAGACTGGGCCAGGCCCAATATTATTATTATTATTATTTCAGCTGCTCAGGCCCATGATCACTCTCTCTCTCTCTTTTCTTTTTTTTCTTTTTTTTTTACTGTTATTTTCTTTGGGCCGGGCCAGGCCCAGTTCACTATTATTTTTTGCTTTTCTTTTTCTTTTTCTTTTTTTTCCTTCTGGGCTGGGCCAGGCCCAGTACCCTTATTTTTTTCAGGCCCAGTACCCTTATTTTTTTCTTTTCCTTTTGTTATGGGTTGGGCAGGCCCAATTTTCCATTTCTTTTTTTTTTCTTTTTCCTTTCTCTTCGGCCCATGGTCAGCCGAGCCCATGATTTTTGTTTTTTTTTTTCCTTTTATTTTTCAATCCGGCCCAAAACACAAAATTATTATTATTATTATTATTATTATTATTATTATTATTTTGCATGCAACCTTTTTTTTCATTTTTGCATGCATTTGAAATCACGTATGTTATATGTATTTTTTTTTAATTTTTTTAAACTAAAATAAGTAAATGTAATAGTATTTATATATATTAAAAATTTACCTAATAATTTACTTTAATTTTCAATGTAAGTTAATGGTACAAAATATGAACCAAACATTTGTAATTACAAGATAATCTACGTAAACAAATTTAAATTAAATAAAAAAATGAAAGGAAATAGATATAAATAAAATAACGAAAGAACGAAAATAGTAGTATTACTTGCCTCAGTTTGATCTCGAATATTCGGTTTGAATTCTCGGTTGATTTGATTTGATTTTTTTCCTTTGCTGTTGATTTTGGCTGAGAGGAGAAGTGGGGGTGAGAAATAATAGTGTTGGTGGCTTCGTAGGTTTTGGTTTGCTTTTATTTTTCTCAACAAAGCCCACTTCCTTGGCACCTAAGTTCCTTGCCTGCCACCCTCTTCGTAATCACAACACAACTGCCGTTCACCGCCTCACTTATTATTTTAATTTATTTATTTATTTAATAATTTAATAATTTTGGTTTCACGTAACATTCTCCAAATACTATCAAATTTATGTAGGACGTAGTGCTCGACGAGGGGAACACTATAAAATTATCTGTTTGTTATTTCGATATCCGGAATAAATGAACCGAAATTCCGAAGTAATTGGAAGAATAATTTTAATAATTTGCATGTAGTTTGGAGAGTTATTATTTTTGCATTGAAAAATAATTTTAATAATTTGCATCTAAGTTATTATTTTTGCATGTAGTGGAGAGTTATTTAATATTTTGCATGTAGTGTACTAAATTATTTAATACCTTAATAATGTGACTTTGTTCCCACGCAGTTTCATTTTTTTTATTTAATAATTTAATAATTTTATTATTATTAAATTTGGAATATTGGGAGTATTTTTCGGCCTTATAAGAAAAATCTCCAAAAATCCTAAATATTACAAAACTAATAATCGTGAAGACCGAATGCCATTTGGGTGTGTGGATTTAAAGTTATGTTAACCGAAAGTTATTTCGGTGTCCAAAATTGACTTCGGTAGACTTATTCGGCATCACTGGTCTTAATAGAGTAATATAGATAGCTCGAAATTTAGGGTATTACATGTTAAGATCTTATCTCTGACAACAAGATTTAAACAATCACACAAATAATATAACCTAAGATCCTAACACGGTTACTGGCTCTGTCTGTCAGCCAGAGGAGTCACCGGCTTTGTATGTCAGCCAGGCGAGCTACTCCGTAACTTAAATCCAATCACATCGGTATGTTTAACATTACACCTCTGCCGAAACCCCTTAGTACGTTTTCTGAATATCTCTGCCAGAACTCCATGGATACTCAGTACGTTTTTTAAATACCTCTGCTGAGACCCCATCGGTATGTTTAATAGTACATCTCTGTCGAAACCCCTTAGTAAGTTTTCTAAACACCTCTGCCAAAACCCCATGAGTACGTTTTCTGAACACTTCTGCTCATTCTTTTCCGATCCTAACACGGTCATCTCAATATGCTTTCTGAACACTTCTGCTGAGACCCCATCGGTATGTTTAACAATACACCTCTAAGAAATCCCTTAGTATATTTTCTGAATACATCTGTCAAGACCCCATGGGTATATTTTTTGAACACCACTTCTCATGGTTTTTCGATCCTAATCTTGTCAGCTTGGTACGTTTTCTGAATATCTCTGCGGAGACCTCATGGGTATGTTTTCTGAACACCTTTGCTCAGGTTCCAATTATGTTAGATTTACACACCAGACCGAAATATACATCTAACTGCTAAGAAACAGTTCAAAGTCCTGAAATTTGTACCTTTGGGGGTTAACATCGAGAACTACAAATGTTGTGACCATCTGATGTATAGGTAAGGAAGCTCCGATGCAAACTTTCAGTACATGATCGATAGACGATAGTCAAGATGAAGACATCGGCATTAATACAGAGCAATGTCTAAAATAGCTATAACAGTAACGTAACGTTTTGTTTTTGTTAGGTTATATTGCAAATAGCGTAATAGGTTATGCAATTTTCTATTTATTTAATAAAAATAAATATAAAACCTTATATAATAATTTTAATAATTAAAAAAAATTTAAAATATCTAAAAAAGAATATAAAACTATTTGTAATACATGATCTATTCAAATGTTATATTAAGTTTTACAATAATTTTCATATGTCTTCATAAATTATACTAAGTTTGAAACCGTTAATTCCAATTATCATTTAAATAAAAAAGCAAGATTCCAATTGTTTATTTCAATTCTAATTATTATCATTATTGCAATTTATATTTTGTAATGTTCAATTTATCTTTTTTATGATTGTTGATTTTAGTTCAATTAAAAATTCAATAAAATTAACAAGTAAAATATTTCAGCAATCGGACGAGAAATACAACAAGTAAATAAGGAAACAAACTTAAATTATCAAGTTAGAAATTTCACAAGCAATCAAACAAGCTAACAACTAATTAAGTAAGAAAATTACAGCAACTTTCTAATAATTATGTTACGTAATTTAATGTAACGTTATGTAATGCAACGTAAAATAATGTAAAAAAAATGTACTGTTACAGTGCACTGAGTTATTTCAAGTTATTATGTAGCGTTGGGGTTCCGTTAGGTTACGTAATGCAATATTTTCAATAATGATATAGAGTAGTGGCTGTGTGCTTCCAAATATCAGCCGGAACACACTGGAAATTTGTATGGAGTGAGATTGAGACCTGAATCTGAAGGTTCTCAACCTTTGGAACTTCCAATATGCTGCCTGCAAGTTGCCATGAGAACCTGCACATCGGCAAGTTGACGCACCTTTATTCCCACTGCAAACATATATACCCAAAAGCGGTTCCTCCTGTGATGTTGGAGCAAAAAAGAGAGGTTACTCAGAAAGAAAGAAAGAAGCGATATATTCTACAACCAAAAAACCCGAGAGAAAATAAAAATTATGAAAACGAAGCTGATTCTACAGTCTAGACCATCAGCCGAGACAGTAAGTGACATCTGCTAATATGAGTTGTAAATGCCAATTATTGTTTCCAGAAGACTTTTTGATGTTGTTTACTCGGTTGTTACTGTCTCAAGAGTACTGTCTGCAACGTCAATTCAGGTGCTATTAACGATAAGAATCTCAGAAGATTCTAGCGGCATAACATCAGAAGTGCTCGCTTTTCCGAAGGTGTGGTGGGTTTGTATCCAGGGAGGAGATGAGCTGAGCCGCCGCTAACACACAAGTTGACCAGGCCAGTAGTTTGAATACGAATGAAAATGGCTTGTGCAACTGTGCTAGCTAGGAATCTATACAGCAGAGTGGTCCTATACACATCCCCGCCGATAGATGTTAGAATCCTTATCATTTCATGCAATCTCCAATCGATCAGTGACTAGATTCCCTTCTTTCTCACCTCAATTGCTTGGTATCGTTCTCTGTGGCTCCCTCCAGCAAGTTGAAGGAATCTAATGGTGGTCTGCATATCTATCTGTCTGAATGGAATTTCTGTAACTTGATTGATTCAATGAAATGACACAAGCAGGAAAGACTGAGTAAGATAACTTTATGATCTCAATTGTGCAAACACCTTAGAAATGTTCATTTTTATTTTTAGTTTTTCGATTCCATAAATTGTCTACTAATTAATGTATAATATGCATGTCTGATCATTTATGTCGAATATGCATGTCTGATCATATATCAAAAACAGGAGGTTCAGAAACAGTAACTTAACGTTTTGCTTTTGTTAGGTTATGTCGCATATAGCGTAACACATAACATAAGTTATGCAATTTCCTGTTTATTTAATAAAAATAAATATAAAACTATATAAAATATTTTTTATAGATTGAAAATAAATTTTAAATATCTAAGAAAATAATATAAAACCATTTTGTAATACATAATTTATTCTAATTTTATATTAAGTTCTACAATAATTTTTATATTTATCATCATAAATTATATTAGGCGTGTAACCGTAATTCTACTGATCATTGAAATAAGAAAACAATATTCTAATTTTTTATTCAATTTCAGTTATTATCATTGTTGTAATTTATATCTTATAATGTCCAATTTATCTTATTTATAATTGTTAATTTCAGTTCAATTAAAAATTCAATAGAGTTAGCAAGTAAGATATTTTAGCTATCGGAGAGGACTTATAATAAGCGAACAAAAAATAACCAAATCTGTTAAGTTAACCTCTTACCTCTGAAAGTGAGATTCAAACCATCTCATCTGAAAAATAATCGAACCTGTCAAGTTAAGATCTTACTTCTGACATCAAGATTTAAACAATCACACAAATAATATAACCTATGATCCTAACACGTTTACCGGCTCTGTCTCTCAGCCAGAGGAGTCACCGGCTTTGTATGTCAGCCAGGCGAGCTACTCCATAACTTAAATCTAATCACATCGGTATGTTTAATACTACACCTCTGCCGAAACCCCTTTGAACGTTTTCTGAATATCTCTGTCAAAACTCTATGGGTACTTTTTCTGAACACCTCTACCATGGTTTTTCGACCCTAACACGGTCATCTCCGTACGTTTTTTGAATACCTCTGCTGAGACCCCATCGATATGTTTAACAGTACATCTCTGTCGAAACCCCTTAGTAAGTTTTCTAAACACCTCTGTCAAGATCCCATGAGTACGTTTTCTGAACATTTCCGCTCATTCTTTTTTGATCCTAACACGGTCATTTCAGTATGCTTTCTGAACACCTCTGCTGAGACCCCATCGGTATGTTTAACAGTACACCTCTGCGAAATCCCTTAGTATATTTTCTGAATACATCTGCCAAGACCCCATGAGTATATTTTTTGAACACCACTTCTCATGGTTTTTTGACCCTAATCTAGTCACCTCCGTACGTTTTCTGAACATCTCTGCCAAGACCTCATGGGTATGTTTTCTGAACACCTTTGCTCATGGTTTTTCGGCCCTCATCACAATCTAACAATCTATTAAACAGATAGTTATTATGATAAGAAAAAATGTGCGGACAGCCAAGTGCCCTTGAGGTAAGGGGTAAGAGAAAACTAAAATTCTTGACTAGTCTTATCATACTGGGGGTAGAAACAATCCAATGCTGAAAAGGCAGAGGGGAGAGGTATCCTATTAAACATGCCAACTAATTATGATATGCTTAACAGTACACCTCTGTCAAAGTTTCATGGATACGTTTTCTGAACACCTTTACTCATAGTTCTGCAATCCCAATCCAATAATCATCGGCTCTGTCTGTCAGTCAGGCAAGTCATCGGCTCTATTTATCAACCCAAATGAGTCATATCATACTCGAAACGCTCAGCTTGCTAAGGTATCTCAACACCCTTACGAGTTCCATCTTTCATAAAATCATTCACCAACTTCATTAAATCCATCCATCAATTTCAAAATAATCACCCCATAGGCACGTCAGCTACACCTCTGTCTCTGACTCCGTCATTCTAACCCGATCACCAAGACTTTGTCTATTATCTAGACGAGTCAACCTCATAATGATAAATAAAACTCAGTTTGTTATATCCTTAGCAAGTTTAACTGGGCACTCTAAACAGCTCAGGTTTATGACACAAACCTTGAATAGGAATGGAAGACCAATCTTGAATAGAATCAAAAGTATTTCAAAATTTTCAGAAGAAACAAAATTTTAAAACTTTGGAGGCAGTCTTGTAGAACGAGAAAAATTATTTCCGCACTGATCCAAATCCTAACCCAATAATAATAATAATAATAATAATAATAATAACCGGCTAAGCCAACCTCGCCCGCGCGAGGCTAGCCAGGCCAATGATTAAAGGAAGCCTGAAAATCGACTATTGGATGCATGAATCCCCTACTTGGATTGGCTTGCAGACCATGTGCGAATCAATGACTTTTATTCCAATTAGGATTCCAAAATGGAGTTGGATTAAAAATGGTGATCTCTTCTTCAAATTGGATTAGGGAGTTGGATTAGTCAATCTCAAGGTAGTTTGCATGTCATAGACAGCTCAAGAGCCCCGAAAAGTAAAAGCAATCCAATAAGCAATTTGCACAATTTGGGAGCTATTAAAGCGCCACCAATAAAGGGCAATGCATGTTTGAGAAAGAGAGGCACCATGCCCGCGAGGCTGGCCTGGCCAACCTCATGGGCGGGCTGGCCGCCTGCCTTGCGCAGTGCCGCCCGCTTCGCGCAGCTCCGCCCGGCCTCGTGCAATGAGCCTCGCCTCCGTCTCAGAATATATTTTGGTCTCTGTCTTGGGTATTTTGCAATTTCTACAATTTCTAGTCAAATTCTAATTCTAATTATACTTTAATTCTAAATTAAACTCTAATTGATTTTTGGCGCAGGAAGAACCAGATACAACGAATTTGGGAGCAAATCCAATCAAAAGAAAATTCAAATATCTCATTAAGATTACAAAAAGATCTTGTTTCTATTTATAAGGAAACCTTCCTAATAATTTGAAGCCTATAAATAACTCTCCAGAGAGACTCAAAAGGAACCTTTCGCCAGATTTCTCTTTTGCGTAAGAGTTCGAGCTTCCTCCAAAATCAGGAGAGAAAAAGAACGAGCTCAAGGAATCTCCACTGCCTTCAATCATCGATGTTAGATCGTCAACGAGGAAAAGACCAATCCTCGATCCCACGATCTTCTGAACAAAAAGAGAGCGACGTGTTTTATAAGTTCTCTCTTCTGTTTTTCTTTTCTTGAGTCTTTTCATTGTAATAAAAAAAAAAAGAAGAGAAATTTCTGTAATCTTTAATTTTTCTCAATGACAATGGAATGATCTCCAGTTTTTCTCGAAAACAAATGTGGCCTATTAACAGTGTTGAATAAGATTAATTAAGGATTGCTTGCTTAATACTTTGTTTAGAATAAAATGCATGATTTTGTGAAAATGAAGGGTTTGAGTGCCAGTTGTACACTTACTAATCCAAGCATTTGATTTTATCCAGTCCCCACACCTACTCAGCATGTGTATAAAATTCCTACTCCTTGCATCTATCGATCAGAATATTACTATTAAGCATGGCTCATATATAAGGCATATAACTATTTTTATTTGTATTGGTGGCTGACGGCTTCAGTTTCCGTAGTATAATCGTGTTTTTATGTACAGATATATTTACAAAATTTTTTCTATAATTATCCATCTCATTTATGTACCAAGGGAAATCAAATGCGAACAGGTATTTTTATTCTGTTTGCTCACCACGTAAAACTACTTATTTTGTTGATATTATCTAGAAGAAGAAAGGTTGTTCGTCTTCTTCTTCAGTTTAAGGTGCTATACTGCAGCACGCTATCTTTTTTATTTGAAAGTCTTCTTAAAACCTGTTGTTGGTCGTAAAAAGGAGTTCCCACAATAAAACAAGCAAGCTTCGAGTTGGAATATAGGATTTTAGCACAAAAAAAGCCCAAATTAACTCTGTTGAAGGGATCATTTTTGTCCAAAATTACGTACGAAACGATGTTAATTAACTAATTTTCACCATTTATAAACTTTTTAAACCAAGCATTCATTGAATAATGAGAGATCCTGAATTTAAACTCGAAGACTATGATGTTCTTACAGAAATAGAGAAGAATATGAATATGCTGAACAATTACGTAGATTTATCCTTTAGCATTTGCTTGCCACCTCCTTGTTAGATAATAATTTGATATGTTCTTATCCCTAGGGCAAAGATTTACCAATGAGAGAAGTGACCTACTCATGTGTAGCAATTAAACAAGGTCACATATCCAACTGTTTCAATTATTATGTGGTTTTTTATATTTTGTCTATATGGTTTTTGACGGTAATTTTGAACTTTGAAATATTGTAGTTTGTAATCAGTTTTGGTATTACTAAATAATGGAATGCTTTGGGCATTTTGCTGGTTGGTTACGACTTAATAAAAGACAAAGAATACAACTAAACAGACTACTATTTGTTCTTTCCAATTGTATTAACCATCCTAACCGAGCCATGTGCTTAACTGATGCTTCTCCTTGACCGCACATCTCATATTTTATTCAACGAATATTACATAAAACATGGATATACTTTGCATACAGACAAAAAAGAGTAGAAACACTTTTAAAAATATAGTACTATAAGACAAACAATTAAAGGGGAAAAAAAAATATGAACACATGCAAAAAAAAAAAAAAAAATAGAATAAACAAGAACACTCAAGTAGTTGCTATATAAAGCCCCCAATCCTTCCGAACAAAAGCATCAAAAGAACCCCTCAACAAAAATAAAAAATGGCAATCTCCCCCTCAAATCTCCTCACCACTCTTTCATTTCTCCTCTTCACAGTCCCAACATTTGCACTTGCCCCCCTCCAATCCTTCACCAACTGCTTCCTAAACAACACTTTCACGTCTCCAAACCTACTCCACACGTCAAATTCCAACTCTTATGAATCCGTTCTGCAATCTTCGGCCCAAAACCTGCGGTTTCTCTTCTCGTCAGCCAACCAGAAGCCCGCCGCCATCGTCACCGCCACCGCCGAGTCCCACGTCTCGGCAGCCGTAGTCTGTGCTCGTGCGCACGGGCTACAGGTCCGGACACGCAGCGGCGGACATGACTACGAAGCCATGTCCTACGTGTCCGATGAGGAAGCGCTGTTTGTCACCGTCGACCTTGCAGCCCTCCGCAAGGTCGACGTGGATGCCAAGAGCCGCACAGGCTGGGTGCAGGCCGGTGCGACTCTTGGCGAGGTGTACTACAACGTCTTCACCAGGACAAACGGCACTGCAGGGTTTCCTGCAGGCACTTGTCCGACGGTGGGCGTGGGAGGACACATCAGCGGAGGTGGGATCGGGACGATGGCGAGGAAGTACGGCACCGCTGCCGATAACGTGATCGATGCAAGGGTTGTGGGTGTTGACGGGCGGGTATTGGACCGGAAGGCGATGGGAGAGGACCTGTTTTGGGCCTTGAGAGGCGGCGGTGCGGCAAGTTTCGGGGTGGTTCTGGCGTATAGGATCAAGCTGGTCGATGTTCCTCTGGTGGTGACTGCTTTCAACGTTAACAGGAATTTGAGACAGAACGCGACCAAACTTGTGGCACGGTAAGCTCGCGTATTTAAATAACCTATTCTTACATATAACACCTCTACATTTATTGGTTTGCAAGAGCATAAAAATATGATTTTTAATAAAAAGAAAAAAAATGTACGTAAGACGCCTCCATAGCGAAATTCAGGTGGCAGACAGTTGCGCCGAGATTGGACGAGAACCTCTACATAAGAGTGATCGCACAGAGAACCACAGACAACGGCAACCCAAGCATCCAGGCTGTCTTCAACTCCTTATACCTTGGCAACCGCAGCGCCCTCCACTCGGTCATGGCCAAGAGCTTCCCGGAGCTAGGCCTGAGGCCGGAGGACTGCACCGAGATGACCTGGCTACAATCCGCGCTCTTCTTCGACGGCATGTCGAGCCAAGGGATCCAAGCCCTCCTCAACAGGACCCTGCAGTTCAACAGCTCATTCAAGGCCAAGTCCGACTTCGTCACAGCACCAATTAGCGAGGACAACTGGAGCACGATATGGGAGTTCCTCATGGAGGCAGAGAACGAGCCGGGGATCCTGATCATGGAGCCCTTCGGAGGCCAAATGGACGTGGATTCTCCGTCGGCCACCCCGTTCCCCCACAGGAGGGGGGTGTTGTACATCATACAGTACTTCATAAGATGGTTCGAGACGGACGTTGGGGTGACGCAGAGGCACTTTGAGTGGATGAGGCAGCTGTACGGGCTGATGACCCCGTACGTGTCCAAGAGTCCGAGGGCGGCGTACTATAACTATAAGGATTTGGATTTGGGGAGGAACCCTGACGGAAGGAATGCGAGCTATGCAGCTGCCAGGGTTTGGGGGAAGAAGTACTTCAAAGGGAACTTCAAGAGGTTGGCTCTCGTGAAGGGTAGGGTTGATCCAGGGGACTTCTTCAGAAATGAGCAGAGTATTCCTCCACTTCTGGCCTAGCTAGGTATATCGATCGTTGTATACGTAGGAAAATACGGAAATGATGAAGTATATCTGTCGGCAAGATTTAAATTATATTCATAGAATAAAAGTTTATGTTACTCATATTATTGACCATACATTCAATAAAAGTTTTTTTTTTTTGGTTACGAATGTTTATTCTATAGATTTAGTTCATTTCCTTCCATATGTACTTTTACATATTATGGGCTAGTTTATTTGGGCTTTAATCCATATTACTTTATTTCTTTTGGGTCTACTGCACGGACCACTGCTACCCATGAAACCCTAACCTAAACCCCCTTCGAACTAAGGTGAATAAAGAGGGCTATACCTGTGCGAATTAAAAGGGAAATTCTAAATGATCACGCAACTTGACTTAGTGAGCACACCATTTTGCTCACTAAGTCAAGTGTGTGCTCATTTAGAATTTTCTTTTGTTAGTTTGCTTTATAACTGGACTGTTACATTTTATCTTGGGCCCACTCCAACCTCCCCCCCAAGATGAAGGTCCTTCGACTTCCCAAAATATGAGCCTGAGTTGCTTGCTAACTGGGCTGTCACAATTTATACCTGGCCCACTCCGATTTTTTTTTTTTTAGAGTTTTTTTGAGTTTGCTAGCTCACTGGGCTTGTCACATATTATCTCGGGCCCACTCAAAAAACAATTTGATGCTCTCATCTATTTGGCAAAGATTCACACGAGAGGAGTGATCTCTTCATATGGAGGTATTCAAATGGAGCAATTAAGTAATAATGTGACATCCAATCCAATTGTTTTATTGTTTTGTAATATTTTACATTTTCCTGATATGATTTCTGATGGTAATTCTGAATTTTGAAATATTATATTAGGTAATAGAGCACTAAGGACTTTTTACTCACTTGTTACGGCTTAAAAAAAAAATTGATATTTTTAAAAGCTTCCCATGGTGTGAACCCACCTAAATAGACTACTATTTTTCCCTTCCAATTGTATTCAACCATCCTCATCGAGCCTTTTGCCTACCAGTTGTCAATAGACTTAAGGTGGGCTCATGACCACACATCTCATATTTTTTTTCAATGAATATTATACAATACATGAAATAATTTTGCATACAAAATAAATAAATAGAAACATCTTAAAAGAAAAGACATAATATAAAACAAACATTTAAAGCAAAAAAAATGTGAACACATGCAAAGAAATAGAATAAATAAAAATACTTAATATTCAACTCCTTTGACCTCCCAAAATATTCAACTCAAGTTGCTCTATAAAGCCCCTGCCATCCTCCACAACCAAAGCATAAAAAAAAAAAAAAAAAAGGAAAAAAAAAAATCCCTCCTCAACGAAAATAAAAAAATGGCAATCTCCCCCTCAAATCTCCTCACCGCTCTTTCATTTCTCCTCTTCACAATCTCATCATTTGCACTTACCCCCTTCCAAGCCTTCACCAACTGCTTTCTAAACAACACTCTCACGTCCCCAGACCTACTCCTCACGTCAAATTCCAGCTCGTATGAGTCCGTTCTGCAATCTTCGGCCCAAAACCTGCGGTTTCTCGTCTCGTCAACCAACCAGAAGCCCGCCGCCATCGTCACCGCCACTGCCGAGTCCCACGTCTCGGCAACCGTAGTCTGTGCTCGTGCGCACGGGCTACAGGTCCGGACACGCAGCGGCGGACATGACTACGAAGCCATGTCCTACGTGTCCGATGAGGCAGCGCTGTTTGTCACCATCGACCTTGCAGCCCTCCGCAAGGTCGACGTGGATGTCAACAGCCGCACCGCCTGGGTGCAGGCTGGTGCGACTCTTGGTGAGGTGTACTACAATGTCTTCACCGAGACAGACGGCACTGCAGGGTTTCCTGCAGGCACTTGTCCGACAGTGGGCGTGGGAGGGCACGTCAGCGGAGGTGGGATCGGGACGATGGCAAGGAAGTATGGCATGGCTGCCGATAATGTGATAGATGCGAGGGTTGTGGGCGTGGACGGGCGGGTATTGGACCGGGTGGCAATGGGAGAGGACCTGTTTTGGGCCTTGAGAGGCGGCGGTGCGGCGAGTTTCGGGGTGGTGCTGGCGTATAGGATCAAGTTGGTCGATGTTCCTCCGGTGGTGACTGCGTTCAACGTTACCGCGAATTTGAGACAGAACGCAACCAAACTTGTGGCGCGGTAAGTTGGCGTATTTTAAATAACCTATTCTTACATATAACACCTCTACATTTATTGGTTTGCAAATGTATAAAAATATGATTTTTAATAAAAAGAAAAATTGTACCTAAGATGGCTCCGTGACGAAATGCAGGTGGCAGACAGTTGCCCCGGGATTGGACGAGAACCTCTACATAAGAGTGATCGCACAGAGAACCACAGACAACGGCAACCCAAGCATCCAGGCTGTCTTCAACTCCTTATACCTCGGCAACCGCAGCGCCCTCCTCTCCGTCATGGACAAGAGCTTCCCGGAGCTCGGCCTCATGCCGGAGGACTGCTCCGAGATGACCTGGCTACAATCCGTGCTCTTCATCAACGGCATGTCTCCTGACGAAGGGTTCCAAGCCCTCCTCAGCAGGACCCGACAGTTCAACAGCTCGTTCAAAGCCAAGTCCGACTTCGTCACAGCACCAATTAGCGAGGACGACTGGAACAACATATGGGAGTTCCTCATGGAGACAGAGAACAATCAGGGGAACCTGATCATGGAGCCCTTCGGAGGCCAAATGGACGTGGATTCTCCGTCGGCCACCCCGTTCCCCCACAGGCAGGGGGTGTTGTACATCATACAGTACTTCATAAAGTGGTTCGAGACGGACGTTGGGGTGACGCAGAGGCACTTGGAGTGGATGAGGCAGCTGTACGGGCTGATGACCCCGTACGTGTCAAAGAGTCCGAGGGCGGCGTACTATAACTATAAGGATTTGGATTTGGGGAGGAACCCTGATGGAGGGAATGCGAGCTATGCAGCTGCCAGGGTTTGGGGGGAGAAGTACTTCAAAGGGAATTTCGAGAGGTTGGCTCTTGTGAAGGGCAGGGTTGATCCAGGGGACTTCTTCAGGAATGAGCAGAGCATTCCCCCACTTCTGGCCTAGCTAGGTATATAGAGCAGTACGTATATACGTAAGAATTTCCTCCATAAATGATGCAGCATATCTCTAGGCAAGATTCATATTATATTCATACAATAAAAAGTTTATGTAATTCATATTATTAACCGCATATTCTGATCGATATTCAATAAAAGTTCTTTGTTACGGATGTTTATGCAACAGAATTAGTTCATTTCCTTCCCCATGCACCCATGCATGTTATGGCCCTAATGGGCTAGCTTCTGTGGGCTTTAATCCATTTTTACTTTTAGTTTTCTGGGCCTCCTGGACGGACCCCTGCCCTCATGAAACCCTAGCCCAACCCCCTCAGAAATAAGTGAAGAAAAGGATTATACCTGTCCCAAAAAAACTAATGGATAACTTATAATTTAAAGGAAAATTCTAAATGAGCACTTGGTGAACACACCTCCAAAATATTATAAAAAATTACAAATTTACCTATTCTTTTTTTACCTATCTTTTTCCCTGGTCGGAAATTAATTCCTGAATAATGTTAAAACCATTCGGACACTAATTTCTGAAAGATTTGAAAACCGTTCAGAGACTAATTTTCTGCTCAGAAATGTATGCTCACTAAGTCAAGTGGGATGCTCATTTAGAATTTCCCAATTAGAAGCAGCTTTAGTGAGGTGTGCCCATAGATTTAGGGTGTGCCTCTTGGATTTACACTGCAATATAAGAAGTGCTAACAAAATAAATTGGCCCCATAAATTTCAAAAATATGTAATTCTCCTACATTACCTCCCTACTCTAAACCCTACCAATAGACTATATATGCCCAATGCAGGAGCTTCATGAAACCATCAAATCAATTTGAAAACATGGGTCAAAATGGCAAAGATACTCACTGTAATCCTTTGCATGATCTTCACCACCAAATCTCCTGCATTGATAGCAACTAACACTAGCAGTAGCATGCAGCTACCTTAACAACTTCATTCAGTGCTTTCAAGCTCCGCTCGGTCGTGACAAATAGCTTCCCCATGCCGGGCAACAGACCGTCGACCTCTTCTTCAACAGAGGACTTCAACCTCTCCTGAACAAAACAACACAACTCAGCAGGTCATTTGCGTAGGACATTGGCAACATGAATCACCAAAAATGCATATGGAATCAGTTATGAGACGCAAGACCCTCCTTGTAGATCCGATTCCAGGTACCTCACAAACTGGTTTTAATATTCTTAATTCAGTTCCCGATGATGTGTTACTTTCCCTAGCACAAATATGTGATATTGATATGGGTTTAAATGCGACTGAACTTAATAATAACCTCTCACATCTAAAAGAAATAGATTCCCTAAAAGGGGAGAAGTCCTATAAGACGGTGAATTGAAGATCACCTCCTATAGATCTGGAGAAGTATTTAGATTGAGTTTTTATGAATTGTTTATTTTGGAATATTCGAGGACTGGTAACCCAACCAAGCGGCGCATGGTTGCTGAGGTCATTCGCACCAACAAGATTGATATAGTTTGTCTAGCAGAAACCAAACTCACAAATCCACATCACAGAGTACTTAGAAACATTAGCCCCAATAATTCTTTCTCCTTTAAAATTAAGAACGCCAAGGGGGCTTCGGGGGGATCATAATTGGAGTTAGTAAAAAGTTTGATATTATGGACGTTTGGGAAGGGGAATTTTCCCTTTCAATCAAACTGAAGAGACTATCCGATGGGTGGATTCAATCTGTCACAGCTGTATATGGCCCTAATAACTCTTATTTGCGTCCTATATTTTGGAACAAATTTAGGAGTCTAAAAAACAAATGGGATATCGCATGGATCATAGGAGGGGATTTTAATATCACAAGGTTTGCCTACGAGAGAATAGGAACAGACCGTAACCCTCAAGATCGAAAGGAGTTCAATGAAGTTATCTCACAACTCCAACTTATAGACTTACCTCTGTGCAACCGACACTTTACCTGGTCAGATATGAGAGAAGACTCCAGATTAGCAAAACTAGACAGAGTGCTAGTTTGTGATAAATGGGACAGGAAATTCCCATTAGCGGAACTCAAACCGCTACAAAGACCAACATCAGATCATGTCCCGATTTGTTTGGAATCAAAGGAAAAATATAAATTCCATAGGCGATTCCGGTTCGAAAAATGGTGGTTGGAGCACGACGAAGTCCACAACTTGATTAAACAAAGTTGGTTTCAACCGACTTCAGCAGTAGACGCCACAGGTATCATGTGTACCAAACTACGCCGCCTAAGAAAAAGTCTATGGAGATGGGAATATAGACATCGCTTTCAATCGCGGGAGCAGAAGACTGAGATCTTAAGACAAATGGAGATGTTGGAGAAACAGAAAGAGATAAAGCCACTTGATTTGTAGGAGAATGCCAGACTTATGGGGATGAGGAAATCTATAGAAGAAATCTATAAGAAGGAGTAATTGTTTTGTAAACAAAGAGCCCGCTGCAAATTGTTAAAGGAAGGAGATGCCAATACAGCCTTTTTCCACAGATCCGCTTGCATGAGATACAAGATCAACAAGATATATAACTTACAGACAGAGGATGGAGTTATACAGGGCCCCTTGATTAAAGAACATATCTACCAACATTTTAAACAATTATTCGGAAAAAAGACTCCATTCAGACTCAAGATGAAGGAGGATGCCTGGACGGCCAACACAAATTTAGCTGAACTAGAAGAGGAATTCCGAGAAGAAGAGATTAGGAAATCTATTTGGGGGCTAGGTCCCGATAAGGCACCGGATCCGGATGGATTCCCCATTTTCTTCTATAGAACTTTCTGGACGGAAGTGAAGGATGATCTAAAACGGATGCTCGATGAGGTTTATTTGGTCGTGGCTAGATTGGATAGGATCAACTACTCGATGGTCACGCTTATCCCCAAGAAGGAGCATGCGGAACACATTGGAGACTATAGGCCAATTGCTTTACTTAATTGCTCACTCAAAATCGTTGCCAAGATGTTAGCCAACCGTATAGCACCTAAACTGCAGGAGCTGATAGGTGACTATCAGACAGGCTTTATTGTGGGTAGGAACGTTTTGGAGGGCGTGGCGACGGCCTATGAAGTGATCCATCAGGTCAAGAAGACCGGATCGGGAGGTTACCTATTGAAACTGAACTTTGAAAAAGCATATGACATGGTAGATTGGGACTGCTTATTGGAAATTTTACGCCTACGCGGCTTTGGTAAAAGGTGGATTATGTGGGTAGAAAAATGGCTTTCTTCAGCTAAAACACAAGTTTTAGTCAATGGCGAAGCCACCAAAGAAATACTAATAAGACGGGGCCTTCGACAGGGAGATCTTCTTTCCCCACTACTCTTTGTTCTGGTTGTCGACGGTTTGAATACTATGTACAGTAAGTTAGAGAGAACAAATCTTATTCATGGTCTACCAGGGTCCCCGTCCTTCAATGTCACTAACCTACAATATACTGATGATACACTCATCTTTGGTAGGGGTAATATAAGAGAGGCCATACATGTCAAGTGGCTACTCTGTTGCTTTCAGGCTTGGTCTGGATTGAGAATTAATTTCTCCAAAAGCTCTCTTATCTGTTTCGAACAAAAAAATTTCTCTCTTAGCCTTATTCTAGATATTTTCAAATGTAAAGAGGCTACGTTCCCGATCAAATACCTAGGCATCCCTATTAAACTAGGTAAATTCTCCAGACAGAACTGGAACCCCTTACTTGACTCTTTCGAAAAGAAACTAGAAGGATGGAGAAGTAATTTACTTTCTCTAGGAGGAAGGGTTGTGTTGCTGAATTCGGTCTTATCTTCTCTACCCCTGTATTATATGTCGTTTTTTATATTACCCTGTTGGGTGAGAAACAGAATAGACCGTATCAGGAGAAATTTTCTATGGAATGGCGTGTCTGATTCTAAAAAGTACCACTTGATCTCTTGGGGACATATATGTAGACCAAAAAAGACTGGAGGACTTGGAGTTCTTGATTTTAAAACCTTCAATCTTTCTCTAATGGCAAAATGGTGGTGGCATGTATTCTCACGCCCCCATGGCTCTTTTCAGAAACTTTCTAAGGTTTTTACTAAATCTAGGGTTTCTACTAAATCTGTTCTTCGATGTGATTTCAGACCGTGGACAGTATTAATCAGAAACAGATCCGTATAAACCCTAAGTGTAATAATGAGTCTGTAGACACTAAAAATAATTAAATAAAAAAAAAAAAAAAAAACCTAATTTTGCTAAGTGGGTTGCAACCCGCGGGTGCACCCGCGGGATGCACATCCCGCGGGTGCAACCCGTGGGTGTGCCCACTTAGCAAAATTAGGTTTTTTTTTTTTTATTTAATTATTTTTAGTGTCTACATAACCCCCTCCAAAGTTTTTGAAGTCTGTATTGAACCGTACTGAATTTCGAAATACTTTGGATTTTTTAATTTTGGTTATAGACTTTTTAAAAGAGTTGGTCGATAGGGATAACTGTTAATATATTTATTTATTCCATAACAAGCAGATGTATGATTTTAACGTACTCATTAGAGGACAAGCAGAGGTATAATGTTAACGTGCTTATTTTAGGTCAAGCAGAGGTATAATATTAACGTGCTTATTTTAATCCTAACCGTTCAGTGACATCTAGTATGACGAATCAGGAAAAGACAGAGGTGACATTAAACGTGTCTTGGAGCTTAACCTATTCAGAGGATCTGGTCGTGATAGGGTCAAGCTGACTAAACAGAGGTGACGGTTAACGTATTTAGTTTTGGAATCGGACTATCAGAGATAACTGTTAACTTGATAGGGAGATGATTTTCGTCAGAGGTAATTTTCAACTTAACGATATCAAAAGCACGTTCATCAGAGGTTGTAATGTTGGACTTGATGAAGTGTGAATTTTCTTTTCTGTCAGAGGTGAAATCTTAACGTGACAGGGGATCGATTTAATTAGGATTTTATCTCTTTTGATTTTGAATTATGATGTCAGAGGTATGATTTTAACTTGACAAATATTTTGGAGTGTCGCTTGCTCTGTTAGAGCAAAATGACAAGAAAAGTTTTGCTGTCAGAGGTGAAATCTTAACGTGACAGGAGATTTATCTGATTAGGATTTTTAGCAAACCCCCAGCTATCAACGGGTTTGATTTGCCTTTACCAACTACCGTTTGAGTTGGGCTAGCCATGCTATTCCCCTCAGCATGGTGAGTTGTCAAGGATTTCGTTTGGGCTTAAATGCCAAACTTTTCCTCTTCCCTTTGCCTTAGCAGCTTAGGGCAGTGATGTATTCTTATATTCGGATAAGAATACTGTTGTAACAAATTTGTCGTGGGATTTTTAGCAAACCCCCAGCTATCAACGGGTTTGATTTTGCCTTTACCAACTACCGTTTGAGTTGGGCTAGCCATGCTATTATCCTCAGCATAGTGAGTTGTCGAGGGTTTCGTTTGGGTTTAAATACCAAACTTTTCCTCTTCCCTTTGCCTTAGCGGCGTTAGGCAATTCATACTTTTTACCCCCAGTATGGGTGGGGTTGACGAGAAATTTATTCTCTTCCCGTAGCCTTGTCGGCGTTGGGTGATTCATGCTTTTTACCCCCAGTATGGTGGGGTTGGCGAGAAATTTATTCTCTTCCCGTAGCCTTATTGGCGTTGGGCAATTCATACTTTTTACCCCCAGTATGTTGGGGTTGGCGAGAAATCTATTCTCTTCCCGTAGCTTTAGCGGCGTTGGGCAATTCATACTTTTTACCCCCAATATGATGGGGTTGACGAGAAATTTATTCTCTCCCCGTAGCCTTGTCGGCGTTGGGTAATTTATACTTTTTACCCCCAGTATGGTGGGGTTGGCGAGAAATTTATTCTCTCCCCGTAGCCTTATCGGCGTTGGGTAATTCATACTTTTTACCCCCAGTATGGTGGAGTTGACGAGAAATTTATTCTCTCCCCGTAGCCTTATCGGCGTTGGGTAATTCATACTTTTTACCCCCAGTATGGTGGGGTTGGCGAGAAATTTATTCCCTTCCCGTAGCCTTGTCGGCGTTGGGTAATTCATACTTTTTACCCCCAGTATGGTGGGGTTGGTGAGAAATTTATTCTCTTCCCGTAGCTTTAGCGGCGTGGGGCAATTCATACTTATTACCCCCAGTATGGTGGGGTTGACGAGAAATTTATTCTCTTCCCGTAGCCTTATCGGCGTTGGGCGATTCATACTTTTTACCCCCAGTATGATAGGGTTGGCGAGAAATTTATTCTCTTCCCGTAGCCTTATCGGCGTTGGGCGGTTCATACTTCTTACCCTCAGTATGGTGGGGTTGGCGAGAAATTTATTCTCTTCCCGTAGCCTTGTCGGCGTTGGGCGGTTCATACTTTTTACCCCCAGTATGATGGGGTTGGCGAGAAATTTATTCTCTCCCCGTAGCCTTGTCGGCGTTGGGTGGCTCATCATTTTTTTTTATTTTTTTTTATTTTATATTTAAATTTTTATTTCTTTATCTCTCTTTTTTTTTGTTTGCAATGATGTCCTTTTTTTTTAGGTGATGACGCCTAGCATTTTATTTTTTATTATTTATTTATTTATTTATTTTGGTAAGCGATGAGGCCTTGCAAATATATTTTTATTTATTTATTTTTTGTTTATTTTTATTTATTTACTTTTTTTTGTTTATATTTTTATATATTTTTTAATATTTTTTTATTTTTTTATTTTAATTAATTTATTTTATTTTATTTATTTATTTTTTTGGCATCCGCGGGTGCATCCGTTGGATACAACCCATGGGTAGAGCACTCATACTGCATGTTTTTTTTTTAATATTTATTATTTTTTTTAACTTTATCAATTTTTTGTGGGCGATAACACCCTTTCCTTTTTCTTTTTTTTTTTCTTATTAATATTATTTTTATTCTTTATTTTTTTTTCTTTTTTTTTTTGTGCGGGAGAGAGGGAGAAAAGTGCGGGTGACCCAGATGGGTCCCACCCATCTGTGGGTTGCGTCCCGCGCCCGCGCTTCCATCTGCGGGTTGTGTCCCGCGCTTCCATATGTGGGTTGCGTCCATGTGGGTCCCAAGATTCCATCTGCGGGTTGCATCCCGCACTTCCATATGCGGGTTGCGTCCACGCGGGTCCCAAGATTCCATCTGCGGGTTGCATCCCGCGCTTCCATATGCAGGTTGCGTCCACGCGGGTCCCAAGATTCCATCTGCGGGTTGCATCCCGCGCTTCCATATGCGGGTTGCGTCCACGCGGGTCCCAAGATTCCATCTGCGGGTTGCATCCCGTGCTTCCATATGCGGGTTGCATCCTGGAGTTGTATCCAGTCTTGTCAATTTTTTTTTTTTTTTTGGGCGATAACGCCTCAAAATTTTTTTTTGACAGACGATGACGTCTTGTCATATTTTTTTGGGCGATGACGCCTCAAAAATTTTTTTTTTTTTTTTTTTTGACAGACGATGACGTCTTGTCATTTTTTTTTTTTGGGCGATGACGCCTCAATTTTTTTTTTTTTATGGGCGATGACGCCTCATAATTTTTTTTTTTTTTTTTTGACAGACGATGACGTCTTGTCATATTTTTTTGGGCGATGACGCCTCACATTTATTTATCGTTACCCGGCGATGACGCCTAGGCTCCGAAAAAAAAAAAAAAAATTTAAAGATTGGATTGCGCCGCCCAAACTCCCACTGTGGTCGCCAATTCTTGTACGCCCGAAAAATTGAATCTTCCTTTATATGCCAATTTAATTTTGAATTACAGCAATAAAAGAAAAATTACAAAATAGAAAATCGAGATTACAAGAATGGGGATCGATTGATTTCGATTCCCCTTTATTTTTGTGGGTCTGGCAGCGGTGGAGCTTTGTTTCTGTACTCCGTTGACGATCCGATCTCTCTGAATTGAGGAACTCCTCTCTGGATATTTGGACTCTGGAAAATTGGACTCTTCCCGAAAGGATCTCCCCCCAATCCAAAAGTCCCAAAGTCAAAAGTCCAAAGTCCCCTCTCCCGTTAAATTCCTGTATTTTATAAACCGAATAAGCTCGAAATCCGGCTCAATTCTCTCCTGAAAAAGCGGATCACGGATTATCAGGAAAATAAAATAGGAAATAAAACAACGGAAAACAACCCGCGGGTGGCAACCCGCGGGATCGCCCCGCGGGTTGCCACCCGCGGGAATCCTCCCGCGGGTGGCAACCCGCGGGGGCTCCCGCGGGTTGCAACCCGCGGGATGCAACCCGCGGGTGCACCCGCGGGATGCAACCCGCGGGGGCACCCGCGGGAAGCATCCCGCGGGAGCACCCGCGGGAAGCAACCCGCGGGAGCACCCGCGGGTTGCAACCCGCGGGAGCACCCGCGGGTGGCAACCCGCGGGGGCGATCCCGCGGGTTGCCACCGGCGGGTTGTTTTTCGTTGTTTTCCGTTGTTTTATTTCCTATTTTATTTTCCTGACATCCCGTGATCCGCTTTTTCAGGAGGAATCAAGCCGGATTTCAAGTCTCTTCGGTCTATAAAATGCAGAAATTTAACGGGAGAAGGGACTTTTGATTTTTTGGGATTCTTGGACTTTGGGAAGATTTTGGGCGAGCTCGTGAGATCAAAGAAAAGAGCAGAGCCATCTTCTCCTGGTCGGACGGTCAACGGAGGCAGCAACGAGACTCCACCGCCACCCGAACCCACATAAAAAAGGGAATAAACTAATATTCCCGTTCTTGTAATTCTTCGGAATTTTTGTAATCTCAAATCTTCGTTGTAATCAAATAATTTTTGCAATGGAATCAAAGATGCAATTTTCGGGCGTACAGAGTCCTAAACTCACATTCATATGCTCTGATACCAAATGTAAGAAATAATATATAACATGAATGTAAATTTAGAACATCAATATCAAGTTATTAAGATGCGGAATCATACATGTTTGAGCCATTATGTTTGAATATCACCCTCTTTGCTATTAGGGTTAGCTCTTCCTCTCCTTCTCCAGAAACAATAACGACGGCTTTCTATGAGTCAAGCAATCAAAACCCTTGGAGTGAAGAGGGGACCTAGCCAATACGTATATATATATACAGTCCAATGGACCCTCCCATAAAGAGACCATTAGACCCATTAGGCCCACACTTACCGTCCAACCACAATTACCTCTAATAGGTGTGCATGAGCCCAACAAAACGATCACCACAATGGCCCATTCTCAATGTCTCATAACCAAATTGGTTCAGCCCGTTTTTAAGAAAACAAAAAGGAAACAATTAATTGGAGCTCAATTATAAGAAAATTCTAACAATTACATATAGATCAGTAAAAAGCGATCAGAATAATTTGCCTAAAAGAAGCAACATATGGAGCGTCACACTTAGATATTATCAACACAATAAATAACGGCACTATTTTTATTCCTACATCTCAGACAAACTAGAAATATAGGTTGCACGGATATGAACATGCCACCGGGTTCCGATACGACAAGACAATAATGCACGACAAAATTCTGAAATACATATGAAACAACAATGCATGTAAGAATAGTGTAATTTCGGACATGATTTCTGTCAAGACATAATTTCACAATAGAAGTATTCATACTTCCTAGCTAGAAATATTAAGTTATAAAAAATATCAGGATAATCATAATCTTTTTAATTGATATGGAATCCTGTTAATTTATGTATAAACAAGCAAAATTAGATACTCCTGTTTGGAAATTCGAATAACGCTAATCTCATCTGGGGATATTGAAAAATTGTCTCTAGGCACAATATCAAGTATGGATAATAAAACATCATATTAGTGTCTCTAGTTATCTAATCCAAATGCTTAGGTTGATATGGTTTCAGGACTGACAAGGTATAACAAGTAAACTCGGCACATTCGCAACTAAATAAATGCTACTTGCCACTATGCGTTTGTTTCCGTAATTGACATGCCAGGGCCTTCTTATGTTACAGGCCAGGTTCTGTGGCCTTGAGGCCGCATTTCTTTCGCTCTTCTGGGCCTCGCTCGAGTTCTTCAAGGCACTCAACTCAATCCAAGGACCATTGATAAATGAATGCATGCATCTCTGTGATGATGGACTAGGACCACTGATGACAGATAATTTCATCATTTTATGCTTGTTTTCGAAGCTAAAATTGTCGATCGGAACAGTAGTATTCCAATGAAATAGTTGCATTTTGTAGGTGGGCACCATGTTTTATTGTTTTCCAAGTTAAGAAATATATATACTTGTGATGGAGGGTTCCATTTTTGGTAGGTTGCTCCTTGATTTTATGCATCCAAAAGAAAAATAAAAAAAGAGCAAGAAAAAGAGAGTCAATTAGCCGTTTATCACCTGAAATTATATAGGAAGAGCCCTTAATTACATTCAAATACTATTTGCTTGGATCTAACTCCATCATACACCAAATTAAAATAGAGAAATAAAAGCATAAATTTTTACAGGGAAATTAAGAAAAGGGTATGTGCGTCACAATGGTCCCCCACACATTAAAAAAATGCCTCTCCGCTACGTTAACTCCCCACTCTGATAGTGTGGTCTCTAGCTCTAGCCTATATAAGTCCCCTGAAGGAGCTTCATGAGACCATCGACTACAACTCAAAACCCTAGATCAAAATGGGAAAAATATCAGCCTCCTCAATCCTCCTCATGACCCTGTACTTCCTCTTCATTCTCTTGGCGACCTCACCTTGTGCAGCACTGTCCACTGACAGTACCAGTGCTTCATCCCTTGACAACTTCATCCAATGCTTTCAAGCATTAACTCATTTCTCAGCAGCCCACACCCTTCACACAAACACTTCCGCCCTCTACCAATCAATCCTCCGATCTACGGCACAAAACTTCCGCTTCATAGCCTCCACCACCACTAGCAAGCCGGCGATCATCATTACACCAGAGGAAGAGGAACAGGTGGCGATCATTGTCAGATGTGCGTACACGTATGACCTCCAGCTTCGTGTGCGGAGCGGCGGGCACGACTCGGAGGGACTGTCCTACGTGGTCGTGTCCGATGAGGGCGACAGAGGAACATATGTCCCTTTCGTGGATGTTGACCTTTCTCGCCTGAGCAGGATCGACGTCGATACTGAGAACCGCACTGCCTGGGTGCAGGCGGGTGCAACGCTCGGCGAGGTCTACTACAATGTGTACACCAAGACTGGCGGTGCTGCAGGGTTTCCGGGAGGGAACGGCCCGACAGTCGGGGTGGGAGGGCACATCGGTTCGGGTGGCATTGGTCCGATGTCGAGGAGGTACGGCACATCCGCCGATAACGTCGTGGATGCCAAGCTAGTGGGCACTTGTGGTGAGATCTTGGACCGCGAGGCGATGGGGGAGGAACTGTTTTGGGCTATTAGGGGGGGAGGAGCAGCCAGCTTCGGCATTGTGTTGGCTTACAAGCTCAAACTGATAGATGTTCCTATAAATAATCAAGTCACTACTTTCAACGTTACCGGGGAGCTTTTGAGGGGAAGCTTGCTCTCTCGGGGTGCAATCCAACTCTTGACAAGGTAATTAAGCTCATCCTTCTTTTTATGTGAAAAAAAGAATTTAAAACATTGCTAGCTAACTAGTTAATATGTTGTACCGGGCATGGGTCAGAAAGCCGGATGGATTTCAACTCCATCAGAAGAGTATCCACATAATTAAATGCTTGAAAAAAAGAGGACTAAATATCCCTTACTGAAGGGTTAATAGAAAAAAAAAGTGTATCTCTTGTCATACCGAGGATACCCCCCTACTTCTTAGCCTGTCTCCTAGCTATGTACTGAGGATATATACTGCTAGTGATCAGCTCTTCACGGAGACACGTTTACCAAACTATATAATATTACAGAGAGCTAAACTACGTACCTCCTATAAACATCTGACTGGATAGTGATTTGCCTTTGTACGTGACTGGGTGCATGTGCATCTCACTAGCTAGCCGGAAAATCCCATATAAATGCTAACATTAATTACTATGTACCCTGCATGCAAGATACTTGGATCATAACAATGCAATATCAATATTGTGAAGGCAGGAATCTTTAGTTACCTGCTGCAGCTGAGAATTACTCCAAATGTCCATGTTAACTTTTTCAATCTGCAAATATAAAAATATATAAAATTTAGGAATTAATTAAATATGAATAGAACTTTCGTATTTCTTCAAAGCTAGCAATCATTGGTTCTGGAATACTAAATGAATTTGCAACCCTCTACTATCAATAATTTTCTATGTCATGCAAGGCTAAATTTGAAACATGTATTCTGTATTTATGCAAGCATTTTTTTGGAAAAAAAAAAAAAAAAATCAGGTGGCAAGAGGTTGCTCCCACTCTGGACGAGAACCTCTTCATCGACGCTAGTGTAGTACCCATAATTGACAGTTCTGGCGCAGTCGTCATTATAGTTCTATACACCGGGTTCTTCCTCGGGGGTCGCTCCCAGCTTGCCTCCATACTGGTTGACAAGTTCCCTGAGCTCGGCATAAGGGAGAGGAGTGACTTGAACAGAAACAACTGGTTAGAGGCCATTCTCTACATCAATGGCATGGAAGGCCAGGCACCGGAAGATCTATTGAACAGAACACAAGAATTCCCCGGCACCTCATTCAAAGATAAAACAGATTTCGTAACTACAGCGATCACCGAACGAAACTGGGAGAAGATACTCATTTCCCTTAACAAGACCCTCACCAATTCAGTGCTTAGAGGTCGGGAAACGGTCGCAGTGATAATGCAAATGCAACCAATGGGAGGACAAATGAGCAAGATCTCTGAGGCGAATACCCCATTTCCTCACAGAAGAGGCAACCTGTACAGTATACGGTACCGCACGGGGTGGTCCAACGCCGACGAGCAAGCTACTCGGAACCATGTGGACTTGATAAATAATGTTTACAATATCATGACTCCATATGTTTCGAGCAATCCGAGGGCAGCCTACTACGGGTACAAAGACATTGACCTGGGCAGGAACAAGGGAGTTCTTCCAAGCTACAACCTGGCCAGGGTTTGGGGGGAGAAATACTTCAGAAATAACTTCGAGAGATTGGCTCGGATCAAGCGGACGGTTGATGCTGGAAACTATTTCAGGAACGAGCAGAGTGTTCCCCCTTACAACTCCTTGGGAGCTCCACCATCGACATCTCTGCAAGTGCATCTTCAGTGCTCTAACAATAGCTGTGTGTGCTTTGCAAAGCAGTAAGGAGTCTCAGGCTACCGCAAGCACATATCAAGCTATACTATCCGACTACGTCAATGCATGCACACTTGCATATTGATCGATCGTTAAATAAAAGTTTACATATGTATTGTTGTTATGATGTCTAAACCTCCCCGGTTTCCAGGATGTTTTGTTGTATGATCATTGATTATGAAGTATTATTTGCTGTCTAGAGTTGGAGAATTTTAGCAACTTGCACTTAATTGGATAATATTGTTAATTAGAAGTTTATGTTGCCAATGATTATGATGGGCCCATGCAAGCTCCTAAACATGCAAATGGAGGCACACGGAGAAAGTACGTAAATTGTGATCCATATTTGTACTGACCAAAAATCAAAATGCAGTGCTTCTTGCTGCAAGTGTTTTCTTTTTTTTTCCTCTCGTCCTCTCTCTCTCTCTCTCTCTCTCTCTCTCTCTCTCTGTCTCAGTTTTCAGCTATATTTGGTTTAAAGTATAGGCCTTCCAATTGCTAAGGCAGTCATTGGAGCAAGTGGGTGTTAGGAGCAACGGAGAGAGAGGCTGAGCATGGGATTTGAATGTGCTCACTATAAGATGCATACATAGTTTAGGCTCCAAACAAGGTAGGTCCAGGAAGCCTAAACCTAGAATATATATCAAACGAACACATCTACCAAACTTCTTGCACCGTACGTTAAACAGCACACCACCAGCCCAATCCAAAATAACCAGCCTGGTCCGATTGTTACAGAGCTCAACCTAACATCTTATGATAGGCGCTGACCAGAGCCACGTGTCCGCCTTTGTCTGTGTTACCAAAGACAGCACTCCCTTTCGAAAAGGATTCACGGTATGCGAAGCAACTTAAGTCACGGTAAGGTTCATTTTTCTAAGGTTTGCTCCAAAACACACGAAGCCCTTCTATTCAACTCCATCATCCAGTCTCCTTTGAAAATCCTGAACCTAACCAATCCGTTCTCATCTACAATCTCAAGAGATGAGGCCCAAATGCTCAGATGCACTGGTTCAACCTACAATCGACCCCCAGACTAGGTATTGGACTGAGGCCTGGGCTTTGAAATTGGTTTTATTAGCACAAACACGAAGTTGGAGCCAGTTCTGTACACGGAACGATGCAGCTAATGCAATAATCTGGTTCTAAATAATTTGAGATCCACCCAAAGTTGGTGCAGTTTGCTCATATACCAGCCACTGTATATAAATTTAACCATTAATTTTTGCCGAATATTAAGAACCCCTGAGCTTTCTAGAAAAATAGACAACACAGAGTGCTAGGAATTTATTTATTTTTATCGATTATAAAGTAGTAAACACACTTTTCATCAATCGTAAGCATAAAGATTCATGTCAAGGAAACTTTCTCTAGGATTGAGTTGCATACATTAAAATAAGGAAAGTTATTTACAATTATTGATGTGGCTGAAAATTCAAAGCACATTTTATGTTTTGCTGAACGGGAGTTAGCAGAAAACTACATTTATGGCAATTTTATAGTTGAAATGTAATATCTATTGCAATTTTATTCTTGAAGCAAGGTATAACTTGCTGCATGAAAAAGACAAACATACAAGTGTTTTCCGCGAAAACAGGAAATCTTTCCATTGTCATTGAATTAGAAAAAAATTACAGATTATAGAAATTTCTCTTTTTCGATTTGATTACAATAAAAAGAAATAAAGAAAAATAGACAAAGAGGACTTATAAATCGTCACTCTCTTTTTACAAAAGATCGTGGGATTCAAAACAGTTATGGAAATCGGTCCTTTCCCCATTGACGATCCGACATCGATGATTTGGAAGCGAGCTCGTTCTTCTTCTGTGTTGATTCTTGGAGGAAGCACGAACTCTTGTGCGGAAAAAAGATCTGCCCAAAAGTCCTTCACTATTCTTCTTCAAGAGTATTTATAGACTCCCGATTATTGAGCCAGTTTCCATGTTGATAAAATCGAGAAGGTGTAATCTTGAGGAGATGTTTCTATGGAGATAGGAACAAGATCTGTTTTCCACGTATATAAAATTGAAATCTCTTTGTAATTTTTATAAGATATTTGAATTTTCTCTTGATTTGATTTACTCCACATTCATTGAATCGGATAATGTTTCTCCACCCAAAATCAATTAAACTCAAATTAGAATTTGATTACAATTTGTAAAATTACCAAACTCAAGCAAAATTAATTTAGAATTCTTCATTCAAAAATTAAATTAATTAGATTCTAATTAGAATTTAGGTCTTATTTGAATTTTTAAAATATACAAAGTAATTTCGAAAAATTTAAATTAAGTGTCCGAGGCGGAAATTCACTGCGCGCGAGGCCGGGCGACCGGCCTCGCGGTTACGAGGCGCCACGAGCTGCGAGGCTGCACCCATGTTCTCGTTGTGCAAATATAACCATCTTTTGGGGATGGGACCTGCTTCTTAAGTGATGTTTATTCGTCTAGACATATGGCTCCGAGAAATCATAGAAGTTATGTTTCTCAACTCTGAGTTTGGTTCGATATTCACCATTAATTTTGGCATGTCTTGCATGACTCTGCTGGGTAGCCTTGCATCCTTCTGTTCTCATACGAGGCTGAGACTTAACTCTACCCTTACGCATTGGGCGATCCTTGCATGCTGGACAAGCCTGGTGTACTGATCTAGTCTCGCACGCTGGCTTAATTAAACTAGCCTCGCATGCTGACCTAAACTTAGTTTGGTTCTCAAATTTATTTGTGCCAAGCTGGCGAGGCTGAGGAATGCGAGCCTGGCGGGGCTAAGCAGCGCCAGGTTGGCGGGGCTGAGCAGCGCCAGGTTGGTGGGGCTAAGGAGCACCAGGTTGGCGGGACTGATTTTCGCTTAGTTGGCGGGGCTGATTAGCGCTAAGTTGGTGGGGCTAAGAAGTATCAGGTTGGCGGGACTGAGCAACGCCAGGTTGGTGGGGCTGATTCTCGCTAGGTTGGCAGGGCTGATTTTCGCCAGGTTGATTAGTACCGTATTGGCGGAGCTGATTTGCACCAGGTTGGTGGGATTGAGCAGCGCTAGGTTGGCGGGGCTGATGCTCGCTAGGTCGACGGGCTGATTTTCGCAAGTTGATGGGTGTTGGACTGGTCTTTGCAAAGCTGATAAGTGCTAGGTGTTCGCAGTAAAAGTTTGTTGCTTTTCTTCCATTAAATACAATTTAGATTACAATGAAAGAGAACAAGATAAAAAGAGAACAAACGAGAGGATTTTATATCTCAATCTCTCTCTTTTACAATGATTAGTGGGATCTGTGGCGATAGGATCTGTCAAGCAACTCCTTTGGACGATCGGACGTCGAAATCTTCTCTCTTGAAGATGGCGACCGACTGTAGACGATCTTCTCTGGTCTTTCACGAACTCAAGACTCTATGTGTAACTTGAATTCTCCAAGAAGAAAAGAAAAGAAACAAAAAAAAAGACCCCTAGGGCTTCCCCAAGAGGGTATTTATAGCCTTAGGATGATTTGAGAGTTTCTATCTAAATAGAATTTGTTATCATCAAGAATTCCAATCAAATATCTTATTTTTGATTTAAATCTCTTGATTTAGAGTTCTGATCGGATTTAATTTGGGTATTTGGATAAGTCCAAATCATAATCTCAATCAATTTGAGATTCTGGTTATCTGCTCACGCGGAGATAATCTCATCAAAATGCGGAGCTAGGCCCCAGAACGCGGAACTAACGTGGAGTTATTGAATAGCTCCGCGTTTTGTTCAAACGCGAGGCTAATATAGCCAAACGCGGAGCTACTGAGTTAGCTCCGTGTTCTTTTGTGGAAAACTCTATTTTACTTAGAAATTTTCACTGCCAACAGAACCCCCTCCAAAGTTTTCAAAATGGCTTAGAACTTAGCAAATTTTGAAATACTTTAGATCTTTAAACGCAGAGTTAAAATACCAAGTTTATCTCGCGTTTTGTTTACTTGCGCCGAATACCAAGAGGCGGATAATTTAAATAGAGCCTCTAGTTCTTCTTTAATTCATCCGAAGAATTTCAAGAGCTTAGAGCTCAGGCGACTCAGGTGAGTCAGTTTGAAGGAATGATCTTCAACCGAACTTCTTTCGACTTTCCAAAGATTTTCCATCACTAGGATGTCATCTAAGAAGAGTACGATATTGCGCGCCTCCTCACCATCGGCGGTCGGCGCTAGCAGCGGAGGCAGGGGCCGAGGCAGTGGCCATAATGGCGAGCCAATCCATGTCGCACCAATTGGAGGTAGAAATTCCTAACTTTGAGACTCCTTAGATCAATTTTGGAGTGTTTTTCAACCGACCAACCCTTTTTGAACATGCGAGATCGCCGTTCTCCTGCCGTAAGGCTTGGGAAGAAAGGAAAAGACAGAGAAGAACTCTGGTCTTCTTCCACGCAAAGTTATTGCGTCATCCTCGCGTTTGAAACACGGGGCTATTTTGACTAGCAGTCGCGTTTCAATCACGAGGCTATTTTGACTAGCAGTCGCGTTTAAATCGCTAGGCTATTTTGACTAGCAGTTGCGTTTCAACGCGAGGCTATTTTGACTAGCAATCGCGTTTCAACGCGATGCTATTTTGACTAGCAGTCGCTTTTCAATCGCGATGCTATTTTGATTAGCAGTCACGTTTCAAACGAGAGGCTATTTTGACTAGCAGTCGCGTTTCAATCGCGATGCTATTTTGACCAGCAGTCGCGTTTCATCACGAGGCTATTTTGACTAGCAGTCGCGTTTCAATCGCGAGGCTATTTTGACTAGCAGTCGCGTTTCAACGCGAGACTATTTTGACAAGCAGTCGCGTTTCAATCGCGAGGCTATTTTGACTAGCAGTCGCGTTTCAATCGCGAGACTATTTTCACTAGCAGTCGCGTTTCAACGTGAGGCTATTTTGACCATGTTGGCAGTGAAAATTTCTGAATAAAAAGAGTTTTCCACAACAGAACGCAGAGCTAATCCATAGCTCCGCGTCTGGCTATTTTTAGCCTCGCGTTTGAGTAAACGCGGAGATGTTCAGTAGCTCCGCGTTAGCTCCGAGCACTGGTTATTTAGCGCTGCGTTTTGATACGATTAAAGCTCCGCGTGAGCAGATAACCAGAATCTCAAATCGATTGAGATTATGATTTGGGCTTATCCAAATACCAAATCAAGTCCCATCAGAATTCTAAATCAAGAGATTTAAATTAATATTAAATATTTGATTGGAATCCTTGATGAGAGCAAATTCTATTTAGATAGAAACTCTCAAATCATCCTAGGGATATAAATACCTTCTTGGTGAAACCCTAAGGGATCTTTTGGAAGTTTTGGTGAAGTTCGAGTTACGCGTGAGAGCCTTGAACAAATCAAAACCAGAGATCAGAAGTCTTCTTGGTGATCCTTTGGCAATTTAAGTACGCGAGAGAGCCTTGAAGTCTTTTTGTGATCATCTTCCTCTTAGAGAATTCAAGTTACGCATAGAACCTTGATTTCGTGAAGAGCAAAGACCAAGAAGATAGTCTACCGTCGGCCGATATCTTCAAAAGAGAAGAGTTCGACATACCGATCGTCCAAAGGAACTACTATAGATCCCATCGCCACTGATCCCACACAACATATTGTAAAAGAGAGAGATTGAACTATAAAATCCTCTCGTTTGTTCTTCTTTATATATCTTGTTCACTTCTATTGTAATCTAAGCTGTATTCGATGGAAGGAAGCAAAGAAACTTTTGCGGCGAACAAACTGGCGACCACAGTGGGAGCCATCTCTTTCACTGATGAAGAGATTGTGGCGCAATCGGACGTCGACATTATCAGATCCGAAGTAGACACGCTGGTCGTCGAAATCGACCAGCATAAGTATGAGGAGTTCCTCTCCTCTGGATCAGGTGACTTGGATGAGACACGGCACTATCGTCGCATGTACTCCAATACCCAAGCGACTGGTAGAAAGGTATCCACCGAGAGACGGGGATCCTTGGAGACTGCGGTTATAGCGTCGGAGTTCACACAAGAAATCCTAGCAGAGGATGAGTTTCCGACTGTCAAAGAAGACCTGGGGACTGGATTGACCAGGACCCAACTCCGAAACAGGAACCGGAGAGCAAGGCGTAGAGCCCTCAAAGCCCGCCTTGAACGCGGAGCTAACACCAGAGGACGCGAGGCTATGGTCCCTCGCAAACTGGCTCGCGCTACTCGCGAGACCAGTCTCTACCGCGTTAAACGCGAAGTTACAACTTGCCTTAAAAGCAAGGAAAAGCCAGCGTGTGATATTCCGCGCGAGGCTATTGCTGAGCCTAGCGAGAGACGCGAAGCCAGCAAGATTTGCGCTAGTCACAAAATATCTGACACTCGCGAGAGACGCGAGTATAAATATTCTGTAAAGCCAGCGTGTGATATTCCGCGCGAGGCTATTGCTGAGCCTAGCGAGAGACGCGAAGCCAGTAAGATTTGCGCTAGTCGCAAAAATATCTGACACTCGCGAGAGACGCGAGTATAAAAATTCTGTAAAGCCAGCGTGTGATATTCCGCGCGAGGCTATTGCTGAGCCTAGCGAGAGACGCAAAGCCAGCAAGATTTGCGCTAGTCGCAAAATATCTGACACTCGCGAGAGACACGAGTATAAAAATTCTTTGAAGCCAGCGTGTGATATTCCACGTGAGGCTGATACTGAGCCAGGCGAGAAACGCGAGGCTAGTAATACTTGCAATAAACGCAAGACTTCTGATACCCGCGAGGAACGCGAGGACGATTGGCAAATAGTTGTCAGTCGTAAAAATCGTGCCAGGCGCGAAGCTATGATCCGCGTTAATCGCAAAGATAAGCCAGCGTGCAAGAACTTCCCTTTACGCGAGGCTATTATTCCAGAAGCTAAACTTCTGAAGACCCGCCAAGCCAGCGAGAAACGCGAGGCTAATGTGGCAAGATACGGAGCTATTCCTCAGCCCCGCGCGATGAGACGCGAAGCTACTTCTAAACTCCGCGCAGATCAACCCGACTACAGAATCAGGGATGATCATTCAAGGAAGCAGCAGTGGGTTCCCAGATCTTCTCAGAAGTTGAATGGACCTCCTGACTCCATGGTTAAAGGCGCTGATCTCAGGGAGTATCTATCCAAAAAGAGAGGCATAGATTAACTTCAAGCTGAACCTGTCTGTCACTGTCAGCAGCTTATGACGGCAGTGTCTGCTGTAATGGACAACTGTGGCTGCAGCAAGAGCAGGGTATCTGTGTTTGATCGATTAACCGAGTCGGACAAGAACCCTACAAAGAAACCAAAGACTGCTTCCCTAAAACACTGGAGAGCTGTAACCTCCAATATGGTGGGGAAAGGGAAGAAAATTATAGAGACGGATGATGATTCAGAATCGAGCGATGAAGAACCTCATCGTGTTACTCAACTAAAATCAGGAGCCGTCCCACCTCGAAATTATAAGAGGCTTGCAAGGGGTTCTTACGACGAGGACAGTGATAATTCAGCCATGGCCTCGCCTCGTTCCTCTGCGTCATCTCGACTACAGAAGTCAGCATCGCACATGGCGGATAAGTCTGACGACATCAATCAGAGATTTGAGGCTCAAGAAAGAATGATTCGCGAGCAACAAAAGACGATTGAAGACCTTAAAGTCTTGCTATCAAGATTTGTTGAGGATAATGCCAAAAAGGGTAAAGAAACTCCAAATGAAGAAGAACAGGAGGAGAAAGCCCACTCGATGCACGAGGACGAGGATAGATTTTCTTTCTATGATCTGCATGGAGAAAAGATTGAAAAATTACAGAATCAACTCGAAACTTTGATGCGTAAAAAGGAGTTGAAAGAGGCAGGGGTTTCAAGACCGTATCCTCCTGAATGGGATACGATACTATACCCACAGAAGTATAAGCAGCTCAAGTTAGAGCCATACGACGGGAAGGGATCGCCCAGTCAGCATATATATTACTTCTTATCCCAAGCAGGACATTTAATGGGTAATGACCCCATCATGACCAAAGTATTCGCAAGTACTTTGCGAGGGCCTGCCTTTACTTGGTTTATGCAGTTGCCCCCAGGTACTATTAATACCTGGTTAGATGTAGAGAAATTATTTCTCTCACGTTTCTTCGAGGATGATACCGAGATTACGGTTCATTCCCTCCTTGCAACTAGACAAGGGGAACAAGAAACGGTAAAAGAATTTATAGAAAGGTTCCGGGAGAAGTCCGTGCATTGTAAACACGGAATGGTCCAGGAAACTCTTGTCAAGACTTGTCGACACAATCTTAAGACCAACGTGCTCCTAAAAATGGGGGCCGTAGAGTCTAAAACATGGAGCGATCTGCTCAAACAGGGAGAGCAAGCTGAGAATTTGATTCGTCGAGTTGAAGAATCTCGTGGATCAAGAAGTGCTGGGGATAGTAAGTCATATACCCAGAATAACAACAATAAGAATAAAGGAAAAGCAGTGATGGCATCAGAAGCTGCTCCTCAGAAATCCAGCCCTCCACCAAAGCCGAAGCCCCAAAACCAGCAGGGCTCAAGGCAAAATAGACCACAGCAGGAAATAAATTATACAAGGCGGAACAGATGCCTATCCTCTTCCACTTGCTCCAGAAGAAGGGAATGTTAAAACTTCCGGAGAACAAGAAGCCAGAAAACGTTGGTAAGACTAAAGATCCCAACTACTGTCTCTATCACCGGAATGTTGGGCACCCCACTAGGGATTGTTTTCCCCTTAAGAACAGAATCCAAGCACTAATAGAAGCTGGAGCTCTGACGCTTAAGGAAGAGCAGAAGAAGGTCACTGCCAATATAGCAACCATAGTGGTTGGAACCCACGAGTTCCTCGCAGGAGTGACCCCAATCCCAAAGGGTAAGATAGTCACTAAGAACCTTGATCCTCACAACAAAGCCCAAGAAGGACTTGTCCCTGTGGCGACCCAAAAGGGGGAAGTCATGTGGGTTCATCCCGATTTGCTAGAGGATGAGCAATGGACTACTACGAGAGATCAAGGGAAGAAGCGGACTGTTAATGTCATTTCTGCAGATATAAAGGAAGAATATATAGTTTCGGGAGCCTTCACAGATTCTGAAGAAGAACCCGAAACTATGGCCACTCATCAAGATGGGGCAGGCCCTTCCGGTACTCGATCCGGGAAGACATATCTTAAGGACTACACTAGAGTAGATCCGAAAGACATCTATGCAGAACTTGCAAAGCCCACAAAACAGAAAGGACTTCGTTTCCAGAAGAATCCTATCAGAGAGGAAGGAGCCAAAGAGACTACCTTCAAGTTTGACATAATTGCTCAGTTGGCGAATATCCCAGCACGAGTAACGCTTTACGAATTGTTGAGATTATCAAAATCAACACGTGAAGCTCTAAGAGAGGCCTTGGCAGACTTTGAGTCATTTCTAGCTCAGATTATCGAGCCGGCCAATGAAGAAGAACAGGACTCTTGCCCCCGCTGTCACCAAGTGAGGAAGGTGAGGAATATAAAGCACAACAGGCCTTTATATTTCACCGGATATGTCGGATCCACAAAGGTGGACCGAATTCAGATTGATCCGGGTTCTGCACTAAGTGTCGTACCCAGAAGGTTGATGCAGCTGTTAGGGATCTCCCTCCATCGTCTGACGCCAACCAATACAATGATATACGGGTTTAATGCCAATAATAGCCGTCCCCTCTGAAAAATCCGACTCCGATGTCAGATCGGGGATTTGAGGACGGAAGCTACATGCTACGTTATTGATGCAGATACCTCATACAACATTTTGTTGGGACGGCCTTGGATCCACGCTCACATGATAGTTCCGTCAACCCTCCACCAATGCATGAAATATTGCGATGAAGAAGGAGAGGTCCGGACACTAATTGCTGACAAGCAACCATTCAAAGGGTTGGAGAATCACTTCACGGATGCTGCACTGTATAAACCAGCCCATGAGATCTCCAATGACGATCCCAGTGAACCTCCAAAGCCCGAGGACAATGGCAATGAAGCCGACACTAAGTACGAGCTTCCCGGAGAAGATGATGGGGGTGATTATGAAATCAACCCTCACCTAGATTTTAATTTGAGTCTTGATGATATAGTGGATGTAATAGAAAGTGAATGGGTTATTAATGAAGACATAAAGTTAGTCTACGAGTATGCTGTAGCTACTGAGTCCGAACCCTCTTGTACTTCCACAGAAGTGGATAGCCTATCCGAACTTGAAGTTCTGGCGGCATATCATTTGCCACTTAGGTCATCCCTCCTCTCCCGGTCTAAAATAGTTGAGGAGAAAGGTCACTACTTCGAAGTGCCTCCCCGGAGAGGATCCCAAAGGCCGATTATGCTCGGCAAGATAATTACGTCACCCCGGCGAAAACAAAGCAGTGAAAGTGATGAGCAAACATCACCCCAATTTCACCTGTATGAACAAAAATCCCGGCAGATGATGGAGAAGATGGGTTATAATTTTACCTAGAAACTAGGATTGAACTTTGGAAAAGGGCGACGGAACCTTATACCCTCGTTCAGACCGAGAGGAAAGAGCCATGATTATTATCAGAAGACTCGCAAGGGGTTGGGTTATGTATCTACTCCTCTCTCATCACCCTCCGGACAAGAAGAGAGTTCTTCGGCCAAAGAAGATACATCTTCACCTGACTATGATTCGGATATAAGCACCGGTGCTTGGTTTCAGTCCTTGACGGCCAATATGGTTTCAGCCGCAACGGAAAGCGACGGGGAACCAATTGATGTCCAGGATGATTCTTGGGCTAAGCATATGGACACTCTCTAGGATGTCCGCTTTGAGCAGTGTGATCCGCCCACTGAAGACAAATTGATACAAGTCAACATAGGAACGGAAGAAAATCCGAAACCCATTTTCATAAGCGACACGCTAACTCCATTAGAAAAGAAGGAACTTATATCTCTTATTAAAGAGTATATAGATGTGTTCGCATGGAATTACGAAGACATGCCTGGGCTCGATCCTCAAATTGCCACACACCGGTTAAATATAAAAGAAGATGCCAAACCTGTTAAACAACAACAGAGGCGTTTTCGACCGGAGTTGATGGAGGCAATAGTTGCTGAGGTCAATAAGCTTATAAAATCTGGATTCATCCGTGAAGAACAGCATCCTGATTGGGTTGCCAACATTGTGCCGGTTCGTAAAAAGAACGGCAAAATCCGGATATGCATCGATTTTCGAGATCTGAACGCTCATATCCTAAGGATGAATTTCCACTTTCCATCACCGACGTGATGATAGATAACACTTGTGGTTATGAGAGGATGTCCTTTATGGATGGCTTCTCAGGATATAACCAGATCAAGATGCACCCAGATGATGAAAAGCATACAGCTTTCAGAACACCGCTGGGGGTATACTGCTACACGGTGATGCCATTTGGGCTGAAGAATGCCGGTGCCACCTATCAACGTGCAATGAGCACTATATTCAAAGAATATCTGCGCAAGACAGTGGAGTGCTACGTAGATGACTTGGCGGTCAAAAGTGAGAATAAAGAGGACCATCTAAAGGACTTAAGAATGGTCTTCGATCTCATGAGGAAGTATCATTTGAAGATGAATCCCACTAAGTCATTTATGGGGGTGTCGAGTGGAAAATTCCTTGGGTTCATAATAACTTCAAAAAGAATTTTCCTCGACCCTGAAAAGATAAAAGCAATTAGTGAGATGCCGCCTCCCCGCAATCTTAAAGAATTGAGGGGGTTACAAGGGAAGCTTGCCTACATTCGGTGCTTCATTTCCAACCTATCAGGGCGATGCCAACCGTTCTCTCGGCTTATGAAGAAGGGGGTTTCTTTTGTATGGAATGAGGTATGTCAACGGGCCTTTGATGACCTTAAAGAATACCTCACCAAACTTCCCGTTCTTATGGCGCCGGTTCCTGGGCAGCCCTTCCTTATATATGTAAGGGCCATGGATAATGCCTTAGGAGCATTACTTGCTCAATATAATGAGCACAGCCATAAACATGCCCTCTATTATCTAAGCAGGACAATGATTGGAGCCGAACAACGGTATACCCCGATTGAAAAGGAATGTTTAGCCCTAGTGTTCGCTATTCAGAAGATGCGACACTATCTTTCTGGGCAAACAATTCATGTCATATCACGGGTTAATCCCCTGAAAATTCTGATGACAAAACCGGGATCCTTAAATGGCCGGTTGGCGAAATGGGCATTATTGCTGTCGCCATATGATATGCATTTCGTCCCTCAAAAAGCCACAAAGGGACAGGCGATCGCCGATTATCTTGCAGACCATCCAATCGGGTCTAATTCCAAACAGACGTCAGAGGTCAATACAATTAGCAAGGAACAAACATGACAAATATTCTTTGATGGTGCTGCCAGACGATCTGCTGCTGGAGTGGGGGTTGTACTCATATCCCCACATAAACATATATTACCTAACGGTTACTCATTGACAGAACCGTGCACGAACAATGTGGCGGAATACAACGCACTAATTATCGGCCTGAAGATGGCTCTGCAACTGGGGGTGAACTATCTAGAGGCATATGGAGATTCTAAACTCATCGTCAATCAGATGACGGGTGAATATGAAGTCAGACATGAAGCCCTCATCCCCTATCATCAGCTAGCCATTGAACTAGCAGGCTACTTTGAGCAATTCTACATCTATCATATATCTCGGAATGAGAATGTATATGCGGATGCCCTTGCCGCGTTAGCAGCAACATTGGCGATTCCGCCAGGTGAGGCTAAGAGCATCACCATTGGAAGCAGAGAGCTCCTCCACCCGGATATGGTTTTCCAAACCAAAGAAGTATGCCAAGCAGGCTTAACTCTGGAACCCCGTGATTGGCGATTTCTATTTGTGGATTATGCTTTACATGGGATATTACCAGAAGGTCCTAAGGAAGCCACCTCAATAAAGAGGAAGGCCCAAAGATTTTATTATGACCATAAACTTCAGACTTTATATAGAAAGTCAAGAGATGGTCTGCTGCTACGCTGTATATCAAAAGCGAAAGCAGAAGAAATGCTGAGAGAAACACATGATGGAGTATGTGGAGCTCATCAGCCCAGTCCAAAACTTGGAGACCTTATAAGAAGGCTAGGATACTACTGGCCGAACATGATCTCGGAAGCAATGGCATACGCTAAACGGTGCCATGCATGCCAAATACATGCCAATTTTATTCATCAACCCCAAGAATACTTGCACAATACTGTTGCAAGTTGGCCATTTGAAGTATAGGGGATGGATATTGTGGGGCCTATAACTCCTCCGTCATCCAGAGGACATCGGTTTATTCTTACAATAACCGATTATTTTTCAAAATGGGCCGAAGCCGTGCCCATGAAAGAGGTGAAAACGACAGATGTGATCAAGTTCGTCAAGCATCATGTCATTTATCGCTTCGGCGTCCCCCGACGGATCATTCATGATAATTGTCCGCAATTCATCAGTCAGGGTTTCTCCAGATTCTGCAATAAGTTCAAAATCAAAGATATCGCTTCAACGCCATATAACCCCGCAGCAAATAGGTTGGCTGAAGCCTTCAACAAGACAATTATTAAACTCCTTCGGAAGTTCGTCTCTTCTAATAAACGGGATTGGGATGAAAAGTTAGGAGAATGCCTGTGGGCTTATCGCACCACTGTTCGCACCCCTACGAAAGCTACCCCATTCTCTTTGGTCTATGGAAGTGAGGCTGTCTTGCCTCTCGAAGTCCAGATTCCTTCATTAAGAGTGGCTTTAGCCACAAAGATGACGACAGAAGAGCGCCATCAACAAAGATTGAAAGAATTAGAGGCGTTGAATGAAAAGCGTCTCAGGGCTCAACAACAAATTGAGTTGTATCAAGCCCGAATCTCTCAAACGTTCAATAAGAACATTAAGCCAAGAACCTTTAAATAAGGAGACTTGGTTCTGGCTGTTAAAAGGCCAATGGTTTTAACCCACAAGACTAAGGGTAAATTTGAACCCAAGTGGGAAGGACCGTTTGTTGTGGAGACAGTATACTCCAGTGGAGCCTATCGCTTAATGAATCAAGATGGCGACAGGATGATGATGCCGATCAATGGAAAATTTCTGAAGAAATACTATTCTTAGTATCCCTGGAGGTACGCGTCTTCTTTTCTTAGGCATGCGCAGTTTGGCGCCTCTGACCTAAACCTGGTGTGCTTGGTTCTCAAGTTTGAACCGCCTCAAGTCTTTTCTTAGGCATGCGCAGTTTGGCGCCTCTGACCTAAACCTGGTGTGCTCAGTTCTCAAGTTTGAACAACCTCCAGTCTTTTCTTAGGCATGCTCAGTTTGGCGCCTCTGACCTAAACCTGGTGTGCTCAGTTCTCAAGTTTGAACAGCCTCCAGTCTTTTCTTAGGCATGCGCAGTTTGGCGCCTCTGACCTAAACCTGGTGTGTTTGGTGTGCCAAGTTCAAATTACGCGAGAGAGCCTTGAACCGCCTCCTGTTTGGTTCTCAAGTTTGAACCACCTCCAGTCTTTTCTTAGGCATGGGCAGTTTGGCGCCTTTGACCTAAACCTGGTGTGCTCAGTTCTCAAGTTTGAACAGCCTCCAGTCTTTTCTTAGGCATGCGCAGTTTGGCGCCTCTGACCTAAACCTGGTGTGCTTGGTTCTCAAGTTTGAATCGCCTCCAGTCATTTCTTAGGCATGCGCATTTGGCGCCTCTGACCTAAACCTGGTGTGCTTGGTTCTCAAGTTTGAACCGCCTCCAGTCTTTTCTTAGGCATGCGCAGTTTGGCGCCTCTGACCTAAACCTTGTGTGTTTGGAGCGCCCAGTTCAAGTTACGCGAGAGAGCCTTGAACTGCCTCCTGTTTGGTTCTCAAGTTTGAACCGCCTCCAGTCTTTTCTTAGGCATGCACAGTTTGGCGCCTCTGACCTAAACCTGGTGTGCTCAGTTCTCAAGTTTGAACAGCCTCCAGTCTTTTCTTAGGTATGCGCAGTTTGGCGCCTCTGACCTAAACCTGGTGTGTTTGGTGTGCCCAGTTCAAGTTACGCGAGAGAGCCTTGAACCGCCTCCTGTTTGGTTCTCAAGTTTGAACCACCTCCAGTCTTTTCTTAGACATGCGCAGTTTGGCGCCTCTAACCTAAACCTGGTGTGTTTGGTGTGCCCAGTTCAAGTTACGCGAGAGAGTCTTGAACCGCCTCCTGTTTGGTTCTCAAGTTTGAACCACCTCCAGTCTTTTCTTAGGCATGGGCAGTTTGGCGCCTCTGACCTAAACCTGGTGTGCTCAGTTCTCAAGTTTGAACAGCCTCCAGTTTTTTCTTAGGCATGCGCAGTTTGGCGCCTCTGACCTAAACCTGGTGTGCTTGGTTCTCAAGTTTGAATCGCCTCCAGTCATTTCTTAGGCATGCGCATTTGGCGCCTCTGACCTAAACCTGGTGTGCTTGGTTCTCAAGTTTGAACCGCCTCCAGTCTTTTCTTAGGCATGCGCAGTTTGGCTCCTCTGACCTAAACCTTGTGTGTTTGGAGCGCCCAGTTCAAGTTACGCGAGAGAGCCTTGAACCGCCTCCTGTTTGGTTCTCAAGTTTGAACCGCCTCCAGTCTTTTCTTAGGCATGCACAGTTTGGCGCCTCTGACCTAAACCTGGTGTGCTCAGTTCTCAAGTTTGAACAGCCTCCAGTCTTTTCTTAGGCATGCGCAGTTTGGCGCCTCTGACCTAAACCTGGTGTGTTTGGTGTGCCCAGTTCAAGTTACGCGAGAGAGCCTTGAACCGCCTCCTGTTTGGTTATCAAGTTTGAACCACCTCCAGTCTTTTCTTAGACATGCGCAGTTTGGCGCCTCTAACCTAAACCTGGTGTGTTTGGTGTGCCCAGTTCAAGTTACGCGAGAGAGCCTTGAACCGCCTCCTGTTTGGTTCTCAAGTTTGAACCACCTCCAGTCTTTTCTTAGGCATGCGCAGTTTGGCGCCTCTGACCTAAATCTGGTGTGCTCAGTTCTCAAGTTTGAACAGCCTCCAGTCTTTTCTTAGGCATCGCAGTTTGGCGCCTCTGAGCTAAACCTGGTGTGTTTGGTGTGCCCAGTTCAAGTTACGCGAGAGAGCCTTGAACCGCCTCCTGTTTGGTTCTCAAGTTTGAGCCACCTCCAGTCTTTTCTTAGGCATACACAGTTTGGTGCCTCTGACTTAAACCTGGTGTGCTCAGTTCTCAAGTTTGAACAGCCTCCAGTCTTTTCTTAGGCATGCGCAGTTTGGCGCCTCTGACCTAAACCTGGTGTGTTTGGTGTGCCCAGTTCAAGTTACGCGAGAGAGCCTTGAACCGCCTCCTGTTTGGTTCTCAAGTTTGAACCACCTCCAGTCTTTTCTTAGGCATGCGCAGTTTGGCGCCTCTGACCTAAATTTGGTGTGCCCAGTTCAAGTTACGCGAGAGAGCCTTGAACAGCCTCCAATCTTTCTTTTAGACATGCGCAATTGAAGCACCTCTGACCTAAAAGGTATGAATTACCCAACGCCGACTAGGCAATGGGGAGAGAACTAGTTTCTCGCCAACCCTATCATACTGGGGGTAAAAGTATGAATTACCCAACGCCGATAAGGCAAAGGGAAGAGGAAAAGTTTGGCATTTAAGCCCAAACGAAATTCTCGACAACTCACCATGTTGAGGGGAATAACATGGCTAGCCCAACTCAAACGGTAGTTGGTAAAGGCTAATCAAATCCGTTGATAGCTGGGGGTTTGCTAAAAATCCTATAAATCCTATCATGTGAAACTCTTACCTCTGACAGTATGGTTCGGAAAATTGTGCACAAACGATACTGAGAAATAAATCATTTTGACGACAAGTTATTTGTTGGGCAAGCAAATCTGTTTTGAAGCCGACAAATAAAAGAGTCAAAAGAATCATCTTTATTAAAAGGGTGAAGATACAAAAAGAATCTCAAAGAACCGTCAAAGATTCTCTCTCTCCTATTACGGAGTTCTTATTACAAGAAAAATAAAAGAATAGAGAGAGGAAACTACGGGTCTCCCAGGAGTTTCAATTTATTTATCGTCTAATCAAAATTTCAACGATGAGATGCCTCCACGGTGTGTTGAGCCTGTCTACGTAACTCATCGTCATTTATTGCAAGTTGCTGCTGACGAGACTCTTCAATGGCACGATTTCTGGCTATCTCCTCCTGCTCAACCTGTTCCCGTTGAAGAAGCAACACTTCCCGCTTCTTGACAGATTCCCCTAATCGAGGCTCATTGTCTATCAAGACAGCCCGAGCTCTGGCAATCGTCTCCTGGGCTCTAGAGATGGCAGCCTGACTCTCCCCAATCTCAGAGTCCACCCTCCTCAGATCTCCAAGAATGGATTCCCGGCTAGCTGGGAGTTCTGTCAGCTCCTGAGACCATCTTTCTTCTTGCTGTCTTAAAGCATTTCTACGCGATATTGATTCTGCCCGAAGCCGCGCCAGTTCTATCTCAGTGATCGCCTCCACATCCGCCTGACGGAGCGTGTGTAGAGTGTTCACCTGCTCTTCTAAAACTGCAAGGCGGGCCCGGTAAGGAGCTGCTCGGTCTTGTCCCCCAACTCCTTCAATATTATCCAGATAGCGGGATAACATTGGGCGTGCGAAGCTGAAGAAATCTTGGCCAGCAAGAATCATCTCAATGCATCTTCTCAGCAAACGCATAAAATCGTTAACACTGAAGTTGAAGAGCTCTTCAAGAGGATCCGCAGTGTCAGCTGGTAAAGCAGGTAATGCCAAGGAAGATGTCGCAGGCAGGGGAGCAGTGGCTACCGGAGTTGAAGAGGAAGAAGCCCGTCCTTGTACCAGATTCATGATGTGGGGAACCAGTAAAGCCAATGCAGATCTGGAAGAACTAGGAACCCTAGGGGAAGCGTCGCTAGTACCGGTCACTTGGGTAACCCCGCCAACAGGGATAGAAGACGGGATGTCTTCACCCAAAGTTCCTCCCGTGGGAGAAGCGTCTTCGAACGAAAACTTCAAGTTTTCCTCGTCCCCCGTTGGAAGACCTGGATCTGGAAGAGTCACAGGGGTCTCAACAGCCATTATGGTGGAGGGCGTTAGTATTGCTGGCTGCAGAATAGAAGACGCACCAACAACCGTAGGGAAAGTCTCCCTGGAGCAAGCTGGTGGTGTTGGAGATGGCATACTTGGAGACAGTGTGGCCTCTCTTGCTGCGGCCGCAATAATAACTTCTGTTCTTTCATCACTCCCGAGTTCATCAATGGGAGGAATAGATGAGGGGACTGTACATGTAGTCGGCGTAAAGTAATCAGCATCAAACTCACTAGCAGAGCTGCCCAAACCACCCACGGAGCCAGAATGGTCCACCTTGTCATCAGATTCTACCTGGGTAGTTGCGTGCATCGGCGAAAGGAGCTGACCGCCTGTATCAGAAAACAGGTAAATGGTGTTATAGAGAAAAGTAACAGATAAAAGACAAAATATTAAGAGCCATACCCGGAGATACAAGTCCAGTTGTCGGACTTGAAGGGGGAGCTGCCGTCGTTTCCAACAGCATACCCGTCTCGCTGCCCAATGGTTGTACCACAGGTTGCGCAACAGGCTCTACGGTCGGAGGACCTGGAACCTCGGGAACACTTGGAGCTCCAGCAGGTTCACTCTCCCCTGCCGGCGTTGGAGGTAGAGTTGAAGCCAGCAGATCAGAAGCGAACTGGATAGCCACTTCTTGAGGGGCTACCAGAGTTCCCGGGGCCAACTTCTGCTTCTTTTTAGCAGGTCCTTTCTTTAAGGTACCGCGGCGTTTCAGAGTCGGGCTCCAAGGTTGAGTAACGACGGGTTGGGGAGCTCCGCCAACATCAGGCATGTCATCATTATTATTATTAGCATCATCGTCAGACTCGCTGACGTCTGATGGCTCAGCCGCGGCGCCAAGGAATTCCTCCATTCCTTTTATTCTTACTCTCGAAGCACCCTGGCGGCTAATGTAGAAAGCCTCAATCTCCTTGCAACAACTCCGGTTTAGGGAGAAATGAGGCACACCAGCGTTCGCAATACTGAACCATGTGCAGAAGCTAAGAGTCATGGCCAGTTCTGGCGACTTCTGAGGTAAAGTAAATTCAACTTCGGTTCCGCCCGCCGCAAAATGGAACCAGCCACGGGCGCCCTCGTACAAGTTCCCCTCGTAAGCAAGATTCTTGTTCGAATTACCCACGAAGAGTTGAGAGTATCCGAACTGACGAGCAAAGCGACTTGGGATGTACGGCTCAATCAGACACTTGACATCTTGACGATATACCAAGTGTCCGGGACGGATGTTGAGGAGCCACCAGAACGCTCCCGCGGATAAGGCAGTAAAATTATTCGCCCCCGCAGTATCCTTCAGCTTCAACCCATAGCCTCCGCCAGGGAAGTCGGGGAAGCATATGAAGATTTCATAATTCTGGTGACTTCGGAGAGTCTTCCGGATTTGGGACATGTAATGGTGCTTCCATGAAGAGCGTTCATACAGCTCCACAAAGAAGCACTTCTCACCCGAACGGCGTTCAGCCGCACTCGTCAAGGAGGGGCAGTGTAAAACGAGCCATGCCATCAGATAGGTGTAAGGAAGCTCCACCCTAGGGTTTGGAGTCTTCGGCTGGGCAGTCTCTTTCGACTTGCCCTTTCCTTTTCCCTTGACCTTGTCAGCAGGAAGGAAATCATCACAAAGCGTCCGTAATCTGTGCTGTAGATTGCGCACCATAGCCGGAAGGAGTCCGAGGGGTCGGCCGTACGCGAGAAGGACTGCTGGGTATACCACAGTCATCGCAATTGCCTCTTTTGGCGGTGACGGCACGACACATCGCTTCAACCATAGCATCAGAAACCCAACGATGAGACCTCTGTTGGAGACCGGAAACTGGGCTTGATTGTGGTAACTCTTGAATGAAGTGCCAGGACCGTATCCATTTTCATTGGATTCATCGGTATAATATAATAGGTGGCAGCCCTTAGCAATGCGGTGATCAATCTCCGAGCCATAAACGGGAGGATGGCCATGGATAGTTGTTGAACTATCCTTAGAATTCAAGTTGGCAAAGAGGTATTCGGCCCATTTCTTGTGGCCAATACCATGATTTCGCGCACCTACTAGATCGGCGCAGATGCGATAGTGGCACATCATTTCCCAATATGTCGCATAGACGCGCTCATCCCTCACCATCAGCATATTCAATTCTTCGGTGGTGGGGATATACTCCTCATAAGGGACTTCGCCCATTGAGAGCCCAGAAACTTCGAACATCTCGTGGAGAGCGAACCCTACCTCTCCCACTGGCGTAAAGAATGTGCAAGTCTCGGGGTTATACATCTCCAAGAGGCAGAAGAAATGATAAGCACTCTGGGGGAACCCGAACTGAACATTCCTGATGGCTTTATATAAGCCGATCTCCTTCAGGATAGGTTCATGTGAATCCAGCATGTATTGAACGAGGCGGGCCCACCACATGTTACCAGAAGAATGAACCCAGCCAGGCATCCTGAAGTCGCTAGCCGGGTATTGGCCATCTTTCGCCATGAAGTCGCTCAGAAAGGACCGCGCACGAATCGGGACTTCCCCTATTGGATACTCCTTGCCAAATCTCCTTGGGAGCAAACCAGTAATACATCTGGGGGGGCCATCTTGATAAGGCCCTTGTGCACCAAATTTACCTGTTGGGACTCTATCCTGTTCTTGAACCAGACCCCATTTCAACTCACGAGACATTGCTAGCCTCTGAAGGTAAACCAGGGGATAGCTGCGGTCCATTCTAGGCAGAAACATCAACATTTCGCCTGAGTTATATAGCCAAACGCACTCCTCTTCAAAGAGGATCTGATCTGATTGTTCCATCTGATCCCCAAAGAGGAATGCGGGCTTCTCCATCGCTTCTCTGTCCACGGTTTCAAAGGCTGCATCAGTTATGATCTCCCTCGCAGTGATGGGGTGATACTTGATCAACTTCTCCCTGCGCCCATTCAAATCTGGTTTGTATGAGGCCAGAATAGTGGTGAAGCGAATTGGCCTGAAGGATCAGAACCCCCAGCAAAGCCAAAGTAGTTCTTGTGGGGGAGAGCTTCCATCGAATACCCTACTGCATAAAGAAGACAGTAGAATTAGAGAAGTGTCTATAAAACAGAAAATTTCTCTAAGTATAGACGCGCAAAGCTAAAAATTAGACTGCGCGAAGCTAAAAGTAACTCCGCGCGAAGCTAAAAATTAGAACGCAAAGAAGTTAAAAGAGCCTCGCGGATCAAGCGCGACTGCTAATCAATAGCCTCGCGGATCAAACGCGACTGCTACTCAATAGCCTAGCGGATCAAACGCGACTGCTAATCAAATAGCCCGCGCTTCAAAACGCGAGGATGATGCGATAACTTCGCGTGAGAAGAAAGCCAGAGGCTTTTCTTCTTCTCCAAGCCTTACGGCCGGAGTACGGCAATCTCGCCGATAAAAGAAGTGATTGATCGTTTAGAATCAAACCAAATCACTCTAAAATGTTCTAAAGAGTCTCGATAGAGGAATTCTTACCCCCAATAGGCGAAATGTGGGTTGGCGCGTCACCGCCGTGGCCGCCGCCACCACTGCTTGCGCCAGTCGCCAATGATGGAGCTGCGCGAGAAGAAGCACGAGTCTTGGGAGCCATTTCTCAAAAAGTTGAAGAAAAATTGACGGAAAGTTGAGGAAAAAATCGGTCGGAAAATACTCGGGTCGCCTGAGCTCTAATCGTCTGAGTCTCTAGGGTTTTTGGAAAATTCTCAAGTGAAGTGAGAAGAAAAGAAATAGAGATTTCATTTAAATAAGGGAAACCGCCTCTTGGAGTTCGGCGCGAATTTCGGAGAAAATGACTGGTCAGTTACTCTCCAGAAACGCGGAGCTGTTAGCATCGCATGATGATGAAAAACGCGAAGTTGATAACTCTGCGCAACTCCGCGAAACGCGAGGATGACTTGGTATTCTAATTTCGAGTTCCTATGAAGAACTTGGGTCTCTGGCAAGTGCAATTAGACACTTCCGCCTAAGTTAAGATGATCTTTATCCGATCATCTTGGTGTTAATGATCTAAGTGCGCAGAAGAGCCTTAGATTATTTTACCAGAATTATTGACTATCTATTTGTTGAGCAAGTAAGATTCTTGAAGCCGACAGATAGAGAGGAAAATAATTTGCCTTTATTTATAAAAGAAGAGATTACAAAGAAGGAGTTATAACTCTCCTGAAAGCTTCTACATATTCATCGACTCATCAATAACCTAACGGTGAGATTCCTCCGCGAGGTGTTGAAGTTCAATTCCAGGGTTCACATACAAGAGATCTCCTCTGCAAATGTCAACTTGGATCTGTCAACTGAAATGAAGCACAAGTTGAATTTGGAGTGCTGCAAGCCCTTAGATGATCATCTCTATCGCTTTGGAAAGCAACAAAGATTGTCATCTAACATAAATGGTCATCAAGAAAACTTAATGAGCTGCCGCAGAGTTCTTATAACTCCTTCAAAAGGAGCCAGAGCTTGAAATCTGCAACTATGTTGTAAAACATATGCTTCTGGCTTCCTTAGAGTTACTCTCGTTGATGAAGATTGGTGCATAACCTGCTTTTGAAGATATATCAAGGAGAAGCTACATCCTAAGTCATTAGATTGGACTCGGTTCACTGCAAAAGAAGAATCAGGAGTTCCACAAAAATTTGAAAAATCTTCTAAGTATAAAAACGCGGAGCTAAGCTAACTTCGCGTGCAGATGAAATAGCCTCGCGCTTCAAAGCGACTGCTAGTCAAAATAGCCTCGCGCTTCAAAGCGACTGCTAGTCAAAATAGCCCCGCGTTTCAAATGCGAAGATGATGCGATAACTTCGCGTAAAGAAAGATCAGAGTTCCTCTCTGACTTCTCCTTCTCCTTCAAGCCTTACGGCCGGAGAACGGCGATCTCGCCGGTGAAGTAAACAATTGGCCGGATTAAACCGAGCCAAAACATCTCAAGATAGTTCTTAGAAGCCCAAGAGTTAAAGTTTTTACCTTCGGAAGACGCTGCATAGACTGGTTCGCCGTCGCTGTTTGCCCGAAAAATTGAATCTTCCTTTATATGCCAATTTAATTTTGAATTACAGCAATAAAAGAAAAATTACAAAATAGAAAATTGAGATTACAAGAATGGGGATCGATTAATTTCGATTCCCCTTTATTTTTGTGGGTCTGGCAGCGGTGGAGCTTTGTTTCTGTACTCTGTTGACGATCCGATCTCTCTGAATTGAGGAACTCCTCTCTGGATATTTGGATTCTGGAAAATTGGACTCTTCCCGAAAGGATCTCCCCCCAATCCAAAAGTCCAAAAGTCCAAAAGTCAAAAGTCCTCTCTCCGGTTAAATTTCTGTATTTTATAAACCGAACAAGCTTGAAATCCGACTCGATTCCTCCCGAAAAAGCGGATCACGGGATATCAGGAAAATAAAATAGGAAATAAAACAACGGAAAACAACGAAAAACAACCCGCGGGTGGCAACCCGCGGGATCGCCCCCGCGGGTTGCCACCCGCGGGAATCCTCCCGCGGGTTGCATCCCGCGGGGGATCCCGCGGGTGGCAACCCGCGGGGGTTCCCGCGGGGGCTCTCGCGGGTTGCAACCCGCGGGTGCACCCGCGGGTGCTCCCGCGGGATGGAACCCGCGGGTGCTCCCGCGGGATGGAACCCGCTGGTGCTCCCGCGGGTTGCATCCCGCGGGTGCAACCCGCGGGTGTGCCCACTTAGCAAAAAAAGATTTTTTTTTTTGGTATCTACATAACCCCTCCAAAGTTTTCGAAGTTCTATATTGAACCGTACTGAATTTCAAAATACTTTGGATTCTTTAATTTTGGTTATAGACCTTTTAAAAGATTTGGTCGATAGAGATAACTGTTAATATATTTATTTATTCCATAACAAGCAGAGGTATGATTTTAACGTACTCATTAGATGACAAGTAGAGGTATAATGTTAACGTGCTTATTTTAGGTCAAGCAGAGGTATAATATTAACGTGCTTATTTTAATCCTAACCGTTCAGTGACATCTAGTATGACGAATCAGGAAAAAACAGAGCTGACATTAAACGTGTCTTGGAGCTTAACCTATTCAGAGGATCTGGTCGTGATAGGGACAAGCTGACTAAACAGAGGTGACGGTTAACGTATTTAGTTTTGGAATCGGACTATCAGAGGTAACTGTTAACTTGATAGGGAGATGATTTTCGTCAGAGGTGATTTTCAACTTAACGATATCAAAAGCACGTTCATCAGAGGTTGTAATGTTGGACTTGATGAAGTGTGAATTTTCTTTTCTGTCAGAGGTGAAATCTTAACGTGACAGGGGAGGGATTTAATCGGATCTTATCTCATTTGATTTTGAATTATGATGTCAGAGGTATGATTTTAACTTGACTAATATTTTGGAGTGTCGCTTGCTCTATTGGAGCAAAATGACAAGAAAAGTTTTGCTGTCAGAGGTGAAATCTTAACGTGACAGGAGATTTATCTGATCAGGATTTTTAGCAAACCCCCAGCTATCAACGGATTTGATTAGCCTTTACCAACTACCGTTTGAGTCGGGCTAGCCATACTATTCCCCTCAGCATGGTGAGTTGTCGAGAATTTCGTTTGGGCTTAAATGCCAAACTTTTCCTCTTCCCTTTGCCTCAGCAGCTTAGGGCAGTGATGTATTCTTATATTCGGATAAGAATACTATTGTGACAGATTTGTCGTGGGATTTTTAGCAAACCCCCAGCTATCAACGGATTTGATTTTGCCTTTACCAACTACCGTTTGAGTTGGGCTAGCCATGCTATTATCCTCAGCATAGTGAGTTGTCGAGAATTTCATTTGGGCTTAAATGCCAAACTTCTCCTCTTCCCTTTGCCTTAGCGGCGTTGGGTGATTCATGCTTTTTACCCCCAGTATGGTGGGGTTAGCGAGAAATTTATTCTCTCCCCGTAGCCTTATCGGCGTTGGGTAATTCATACTTTTTACCCCCAGTATGGTGGGGTTGACGAGAAATTTATTCTCTTCCCGTAGCCTTAGCGGCGTTGGGTAATTCATACTTTTTACCCCCAGTATGGTGGGGTTGACGAGAAATTTATTCTCTTCTCGTAGCCTTAGCGGCGTTGGGTAATTCATACTTTTTACCCCCAGTATGGTGGAATTGACGAGAAATTTATTCTCTTCCCGTAGCCTTAGCGGCATTGGGCGATTCATGCTTTTTACCACCAGCATGGTGGGGTTGGCGAGAAATTTATTCTCTTCCCGTAGCCTTGTCGGCGTTGGGTGATTCATGCTTTTTACCCCCAGCATGGTGGGGTTGGCGAGAAATTTATTCTCTTCCCGTAGCCTTGTCGGCGTTGGGTGGTTCATACTTATTACCCCCAGTATGATGGGGTTGGCGAGAAATTTATTCTCTCCCCGTAGCCTTGTCGGCGTTGGGTAATTCATACTTCTTACCCCCAGTATGGTGGGGTTGGCGAGAAATCTATTCTCTTCCCGTAGCTTTATCGGCGTTGGGCGGTTCATCATTTTTTTTTTAATTTTATTTTATTTTATATATACATTTTTATTTCTTTATCTCTCTTTTTTTTTTTTTTGCAATGATGTCCTTTTTTTTTTTTAGGTGATGACGCCTAGCATTTTATTTTTTATTATTTATTTATTTATTTATTTTGGTAAGCGATGAGGCCTTGCAAATATATTTTTATTTATTATTATTTTTTTGTTTATTTTTATTTATTTACTTTTTTTTGTTTATATTTTTATATATATTTTTATCTTTTTTATTTTTTTATTTTAATTAATTTTTTTTTATTTTATTTATTTATTTTTTTGGCATCCGCCGGTGCATCCGTTGGATACAACCCATGGGTAGAGCACTCATACTGCATGTTTTTTTTTTCTCCTTTTTTTTTTAATATTTATTATTTTTTTTAACTTTGTCAATTTTTTGTGGGCGATAATACACTTTCCGTTTTTTTTTTTTTTTTTTTTATTAATATTATTTTTATTCTTTATTTATTTTTTTTTTGTGCGGGAGAGAGGGAGAAAAGTGCGGGTGACCCAGATGGGTCCCACCCATCTGTGGGTTGCGTCCCGCGCCCGCGCTTCCATCTGCGGGTTGTGTCCCGCGCTTCCATATGTGGGTTGCGTCCATGTGGGTCCCAAGATTCCATCTGCGGGTTGCATCCCGCGCTTCCATATGCGGGTTGCGTCCACGCTGGTCCCAAGATTCCATCTGCGGGTTGCATCCCGCGCTTCCATATGCGGGTTGCGTCCACGCGGGTCCCAAGATTCCATCTGCGGGTTGCATCCCGTGCTTCCATATGCGGGTTGCGTCCACGCGGGTCCCAAGATTCCATCTGCGGGTTGCATCCTGGAGTTGTATCCAGTCTTGTCAATTTTTTTTTTTGGGCGATAACGCCTCAAAAAATTTTTTTTTTTTTGACAGACGATGACGTCTTGTCATATTTTTTTGGGCGATGACGCCTCAAAAATTTTTTTTTTTTTTGACAAACGATGACGTCTTGTCATTTTTTTTTTTTTTTGGGCGATGACGCCTCAATTTTTTTTTTTTTATGGGCGATGACGCCTCATAATTTTTTTTTTTTTTTTTTGACAGACGATGACGTCTTGTCAATTTTGGTGGGCGATGACGCCTCACATTTATTTATCGTTACCCAGCGATGACGCCTAGGCTCCGAAAAAAAAAATTTAAAGATTGGATTGCGCCGCCCAAACTCCCACTGTGGTCGCCAATTCTTGTTTGCCCGAAAAATTGAATCTTCCTTTATATGCCAATTTAATTTTGAATTACAGCAATAAAAGAAAAATTACAAAATAGAAAATTGAGATTACAAGAATGGGGATCGATTAATTTCGATTCCCCTTTATTTTTGTGGGTCTGGCAGCGGTGGAGCTTTGTTTCTGTACTCCGTTGACGATCCGATCTCTCTGAATTGAGGAACTCCTCTCTGGATATTTGGACTCTGGAAAATTAGACTCTTCCCGAAAGGATCTCCCCCCAATCCAAAAGTCCAAAAGTCCAAAAGTCAAAAGTCCTCTCTCCGGTTAAATTTCTGTATTTTATAAACCGAACAAGCTTGAAATCCGGCTCGATTCCTCCTGAAAAAGCGGATCACGGGATATCAGGAAAATAAAATAGAAAATAAAACAACGGAAAACAACGAAAAACAACCCGCGGGTGGCAACCCGCGGGATCGCCCCCGCGGGTTGCAACCCGCGGGCGCACCCGCGGGTTGCATCCCGCGGGTGCAACCCGCGGGTGTGCCCACTTAGCAAAAAAAGAATTTTTTTTATTTTGTTTATTTTTTTTTTTTGGTTTCTACAGTCGCGTCTACTTCCACGGCCGCTGCCATTAACGCCGGCCAACGTGCGTCTAGCCAAACTCCTCTGGAGAGACATCCTAATGATGAAAATCTATGGAGAGTTAAATGGAGATCAATTGGAGATCGCTCGTTGACATCACTCACTCGGTTGCAGGGGTTGAGAACTCTTCAAAAATCTCCGAATGAAGAAGAAGATGAGCCGAGAAGCTCCATTTAAACAAGATTTCCGTCGCTTGGTATTCGGCGCAGAAATTGGGAGTAATTAATGAAGCAATTACTCATTTCACTGAAAATGAAGTGAAGCTGATTAGCTCCGCGTAGGCGAGCATAACGCAAAGGAGACTTGGTATTCTAACTCCGCGTTTTCAGTTTGTAGATCCAAAGTATTTCAAAATTTGCTAAGTTCGAAACTATTTTGAAAACTTTGGAGGGGGTTCTGTTGGCAGTGAAAATTTCTGAATAAAAAGAGTTTTCCACAACAGAACGTAGAGCTAATCCATAGCTCCGCGTCTGGCTATTTTTAGCCTCGCGTTTGAGTAAACGTGGAGATGTTCAGTAGCTCCGCGCACTGGTTATTTAGTGCCGCGTTTTGATACGATTAAAGCTCCGCGTGAGCAGATAACCAGAATCTCAAATCGATTGAGATTATGATTTGGGCTTATCCAAATACCAAATCAAGTCCAATCAGAATTCTAAATCAAGAGATTTAAATCAATATTAAATATTTGATTGGAATCCTTGATGAGAGCAAATTCTATTTAGATAGAAACTCTCAAATCATCCTAGGGATATAAATACCTTCTTGGTGAAACCCTAAGGGATCTTTTGGAAGTTTTGGTGAAGTTCGAGTTACGCGTGAGAGCCTTGAACAAATCAAAACCAGAGATCAGAAGTCTTCTTGGTGATCCTTTGGCAATTCAAGTACGCGAGAGAGCCTTGAAGACTTTTTGTGATCATCTTCCTCTTAGAGAATTCAAGTTACGCATAGAGCCTTAGATTCGTGAAGAGCAAAGACCAAGAAGATAGTCTACTGTCGGCCGATATCTTCAAAAGAGAAGAGTTCGACGTACCGATCGTCCAAAGGAACTACTATAGATCCCATCGCCACTGATCCCACACAACATATTGTAAAAGAGAGAGATTGAACTATAAAATCCTCTCGTTTGTTCTTCTTTATATATCTTGTTCACTTCTATTGTAATCTAAGCTGTATTTGATGGAAGGAAGCAAAGAAATTTTTGCGGCGAACAGACCAGCAGTCACGTTTCAACGCGAGGCTATTTTGACTAGCAGTCGCGTTTCAATCGCGAGGCTATCCTCCTCAGCTATGCGCGAAGTTATTATTATTTTAACTCCGCTTTATTATACTTAGAAAAATTTTCGAGTTTTTCTCTAACTCTTGATTTTTCTTTTGAAGTGGAGTATTCAGACCAGATTCTTTTTGAAGAGAAGTGCATGTGGCTCTACCAGTCTTCATCAGCAAAAATAACTCTAAGGAAGGTAGAAGCATATGCTTTACAATATAGTTGTAGGTTTCAAGCTCTGGCTCCAAAAGATAAATTTTTGAAGGAGTTACAAGAACTCTGCGGCAGCCCATTAAGTTTTTTTGAGGACCATTTCTGTTAGATGACAATCTCTATCGCTTTCCAAAGCGATAGAAATGATCATTTAAGGGCTTGTAGCATGTCGAATCCAACTTGTGTATCTTCATTAAGATTCTTATAGCAGTATCTTCAGATGATCCACTAAGAACTTTAAACAGATCATAGTTGACATTTGCAGAGAAGATCTTTTGTATGTGAACCAGGGAATTTCAATACTCCATGGAGACTTGTTGTCGGGTTATTGATGAGTCGATGAATAGGTTTAAAGCTTTTGGGAGAGCTATAACTCCTTTTTCTGTAACCTTTTTGCTTTATGAATAAAGATAACTCTTTTTCTCTTTATCTGTTGGCTTCGAGAATTTTGCTTACTCAACAAATAAATAACTCATTACTTTGGTAAAACAATCTAAGGCTCATTTGCGTAACTTAGATTTGTTAATACCTAAAATGATCGGCTGAGGATCATTTAACTTAGACAGAGGCGCTTAATCGCACATGCCTTACTTTGATGGGGGCAATTCAAGGTTCTAATGCGTAACTTGAACTGCACACGCCAAGATAATTAAGTAATGACTTATCAGACTTTGGCAGAGGCGCCAAATAACGCTTGCCAAGTCCAAGCTTCATAGAAACGCGTAGCTAAAATACCAAGTTAGCTTCGCGTTTTGCATAGTTGCGCGGAGTTAATAACTTCGCGTTTTAGATGGCCATGCGAAGCTAAATAGCTTCGCGTTTTAGGGAGTAACTGATCAATCAGTCACTCTGATTGTCGCGCCGAACACCAAGAGGCGGTTTTCTTCATTTAAATGGAGCTTTAAACCCTTTTCTCTTCCTTACTTCATTCGAAGAGATTTCAAGAACTCCGGCGACTAGAGCTCAAGCGATTCTAGGTGACCAGGCGACCCGATCGATTTCTCCAAGTTTTTTGTCGATTTCTCTCCGTTTTCTTCAAGATCAATGGCACCCAAGACTCGCGCTTCTTCCTGCGCAGCCTCTCCATCGGCGGGTGGCGCAAGCAGCGACGGCAGCGGCCGTGGAAGTGGCTGCAGTGGCGAGCCAATCCACGCCTCGCCCATCGGAGGTAAGAATCTTACTTTTTAGGGCTTCGTAGAACGTTTAGAGAGTGATTTGGCTTGGTTTTAACAGGCCAATCATCTCTTTTATCGGCAAGATCGCCGTACTCTAGCCAACTGGCTTGGAGAAGAAGGAAAAAGGTCTTTGATCTTCCTTCACGTGAAGCTATCGCGTTATCTTCGCGTTTGTAAACGCGAAGTTATTTTTGGTAACTATCGCGTTTAAATGTGAGGTTAGAATTTTAGCTTCGCGTTTATATACGCGAAGTTATTTTATCCTCCTCGCGTTTTGCCAGAACGCGAAGCTCATCAACTTCGCGCGGAGTTATCCTTAGCTCCTCGTTTTCATACTTAGTCAATTTTCTGATTTTGTAAGAATCTTTCCCTGATTATTTGACTCTCTTCTTGCAGTTGGCTACTCAGTGGATCCAATCTCCCAAGGACATCACTTTGGCCATGGCAGGGGTGCTGACTCGGTCACCCAATTTCGCTTCACTACTATTTTTGCTGCCTACAAACTGGGTTTGAGAGAGCGCAGGGAGAAGCTAATCAGATACGGCCCTGCTACTGCACGGGAGATCATTACATATGCTCCTTTTGAAGCCACAAACCGGGAGGCGTTGGAGAAGCCGGGGTTCCTTTTTAGAGATGCTATAGAGCATTCGGATAAGATCCTCTTTGAAGAAAAGGGTAAATGGCTGTATCAGGCCGGGGATCTGCTCATGTTTGTTCCTGACATGGAGCGTAGCTATCCCTTGGTATATCTCTAAAGGCTGTCTTCCCACCGCGAGTTGGAGTTTGAGCTTACTCGTGAATATGATAGTGTCGCGACCGGCAAATTCGGCGCAAATGGGGCTTTTCAAGACGGTCCCCCTAAATGTATTACGGGGCTCCTCCCAGGCAGAGTCACCAGAGAACACCCTGTCGATGAAGTCCCGATTCGTGCTAAGACTTTCCTTAGCGAATTCTTGACCAAGGGTGGTCAGTACCCTGCCAAAGACTTTAGAATCTTGGATGGGTCCACTCTTCAGGCAATATGTGGTGGTTCAGACTTGTCAAACACATATTGGACACCCATGAGCAGACACTAAAGGAAATTGGCTTGTACAAAGCCATTAGAAACGTCCAGTTTGGCTTGCCTCAAAGTGCATACCACTTATTCTACCTGCTGGAGATGTACAACCCTGAAACCGGCACCTTATTTACACCAGTGGGTGAGCTCGGATTTGCTCTCCATGAGATGTTTGAGGTGTCGGGTTTATCAATGGGCGAAGTCCCATATGAGGAATATATTCCTACTGCTGAAGAATTGAAGATGCTGAAAGCAGGGGATGAGCACATCTACCAGACTTACTGGAAAATGATGTGCCACTATCATATTTGTGCCGACCTTGCTGGAGTAAGGAACCAGGGAATTGGCCATAAGAAGTGGGCAGATTACCTCTTCATTAATTTGAAGGAAAGTCTCCCAATGATTCGGGGACGCCCATCCGCAAGCGTTGAAGAGATAAAGGAGCGCATCTCCAAGTTGGAAGCCATAACATATACGACCGAATCAAATGAAGGAGGATTTGGTCCTGACACGGTCTTTCAGAGCTTCCATTATCAAGCCCAGTTCCCTATCTCTGAGAGGGGTCTTCTTGCTGGTTTCTTAATGATATGGTTGAAAAGATGTGTTGTCCCTTCGCTGCCCAAGGAAGCTATTGCCAGGAACGTTGTCTATCCAGCCATTCTATTGGCATATGGAAGACCATTTGAGCTATTACCAGCGATGGTTGCCAACCTCCAGAGCGGGCTCCGGGCCCTCTGCAACAGCTTTATGCCAGCAGAGAAGACCAAAGGTAAAGCTGGAAAGGGTAAAGCGGTCAAAGAAGCCGCCATGGTAAAGACACCGAACCCAAGGGTAGAGATGCCCTATACATATTTAATGGCATGGCTAGTCATACACTGCCCGTCGCTGATGAGTGCTGTGGATTATAACCCAACTGACAAGCCGTACTTCGTAGAGAAGTATGAGCGCTCTGTATGGAAGAGCAACTACATGTCTCAAATCCGCAGAACATTCCGTCATCATCAGAACTATGAGATCTTCCGCTGCTTCCCAGACTTCCCTGGGGGAGAGTATGGATCTAAATTTAAAGATATTTTGGGAGCAGACCATTCACCAGCTTATCTTCAGTGGTCTTCTGGTGGTTGTTAAATATCCGTCCCGAACACTTGGTGTATAGGTAAGATACCATGTGCTACATAGAGCCGTATATCCCGAGCAGATTTGCCCGTCAATTTGGATATACGCAGCTTTATGTAGGAAATCCAAACAAAAAGTTGGCGTACGAGGGAAATCTGTATGCAGGGGCACGGGGCTGGTTCCATTTTGTTGCTGGAGGAACCGGAGCAGAATTCATGCTACCCTTGAAATCACCAGAGCTCAGTATGGTGTTAAGCTTTTGTACCTGGTACAGCATTGCTAATGCTGAAGTGCCCAACTTCTCCATCAACTGCAGTTGCTGCAAGGAGATAGAGGCTTTCTATGCCAGTCGCAAAGGAGCAAAAAAGGTAAGGATAAAAGGGATGGACGAATTCCTTGGCGCGGTAGTTGATCCATCAGATGTTGACGACTCTGATGACGATAATGGTGAGGATGACGCTGATGCTAGCGGTGCCCCTCAGGACTTGGTTGCCCGTCCCTGGAGTCCAACTGTCAAACACCGTAGACCTGCAAGAGGTGAACTGGCGAAGAAGAAGAAGAAATTAGCCCCGGGAACCCTCTTAGTCCCTCAAGAGGCGGCGGCTAAGTTTGCTTCAGATTTGTTGGCTTCAACTCTGCCTTCGGTGTCGGCAGAAGAGAGTAGACCCACTGAAGCCCTAAGTGCTGCTGAAGTCCCGACTTCCCCAACCGCAGAATCTGCTAAACACCTTGCGACTCAACCCCTAGGTAGCAAAACAGGTGTTCTTCTGGAAACAGTGATGGCTCCCCCCTTAAGTCCGACCACTGGGCTTGTTTCTCCTGGTAAGGCTCTTTTATTCTATCTTTTGTCCCTTTTCCTTATATGTGACACTATTCAATTGCTTTCTGTAGGTGGTCAGCCTCACTCATCGATGCTCTCGACTACTAGGGGAGAGTCTGAGGAGAGAGTGGATTATTCGGGCACCACTGACTCAGCGGGTGGATTAGGTAGTTCTGCAAATGATTTTTACGCAGACTACTTCATGACAACTCCTCCCTCTGTTCCTTCTTCAGTCCCCCAATAGATGAACTCGGGAGTGATGATAGAACAGAGGTGATTGTCAAAGCTGCAGCAAGAGAAGTTACGCCATCCCCAAGTCTGCCGTCTCCAACACCCGGGGTCTGCTCTGAAGAAACTTTTCCAGTGGTTGTCGGTGTGCCCTCTACTCCTGAGCCAGCCGTATTGACATCATCTACCATAATGGCTGTTGAGCCGTTGGTGATTCCTCCAGCCCCAATTCCTCCGCCGGCGGGAGATGAAGAAAGTTTGAAGTTTTCATTTGAAGCCACTTCTGCCACGGGAGGAGTTTCGGATGAAGACACCATCATCTACCCCTGCTTGTGGTGCTGCTCGAGTGATCTGTACCAATGATACTTCTCCTCAGGTCCCCAGTTCAGCCAAGTCCATACTGGCTTTACTGGCCCCGCATGTTATGAATCTGGTACAGGGATGAGCTTCTTCTTCCTCGACCCCAACGGACACTATCCCTCCCCCAGTGACATCTTCCTTAGCACTGCCCGCTTTAAACATGGACACTGTGGACCCTCTTGAAGAGTTCTTCAACTACAGTGTGAATGACTTTATGCGGCTACTAAGGAGGTATATCGGAATGATTCTTAACGAAAGAGATTTCTTTAATCTTGGACGTCCAATGTTGTCCAGTTATCTGGATAATATTGAAAGGATCAGGGGACAAGACCGAGCAGCTCCCTATCGGGCCCGCCTTGAAGCCCTAGAAGAGCAGGTGAATACGCTAAACGCAATTCGCCAAGCGGATGTGGGAGCGATCACCGAAATTGAAGCGGCGCGTCTCTGGGTGGAATTAGTGGCTCGTCAAGAGGAGTTAAAGCGCCAAGAGGAAGTCTGGTCTCGGAAGTTGGCAGAACTATGAGCCAATCAAGAATCAATCCTCAGGGGGTTAGAGATGGTGGATTTTGAAATCAAGGGGAGTCAGGTCTCCATCCTTAGAGCCAGGGAGACCATTGCTAAGGCTCGAGCCATTTTGGAAGCCAGTGAGTCTCGATTAGGGGAATCCGTTAAAAAACAGGAAGAGTTGCTCCTCCAACAAAGACAACTCGAGCAAGAAGGCGCAATAAGAAACCACACTATTGAAGAATCTCGCCAGCAGTTGGCCCAGCAATTGGCGATAAGCGATGATGATTTACGCCGGTAGGCTCAACACTCTGTGGAAGAGACTCGTCGTCGAGTAATTGACGAGGAAATAAATAAGTTGAGGCTCCTAGGAGACCCATAATTTTCTTCTATTCTTTTATTCTTCATTCTTTTTGTAATAAAAGAGAATTTTTGTAACTTCGTTCTTTTGTTGATGAAATAAAGGTAATCTTTTGATTCTTTTACCTTTTGGTTACAAAATTTGTTTGCACAACAGATAACTTGTCATCAAAATGATTTAGTTGTTTAGGTAAAACAGTCCAAGGTTCATCTGCGTAACTTAGACTGCTAATACCAAGGTGATCGGGTCAGGATCACGAAATTTCGGCAGAGGCGCCCAACTTGAGATTTGAACCAGATGTGACAGTTATTCTGTCATCATTCTGGTTTAGTTTAGGTATAGTATTTTTTCAGAAATTTGCCGTTGATCGGCATCATCATTCTATAGTCATTTTGATTCATTAAGCGATAAGCTCCACTAGAGTATGCCGTCTCCACAATAAACGGTCCTTCCCATTTGGGTTCAAATTTACCCTTAGTCTTGTGGGTTAGAACTATTGCCCTTTTAACAGCCAGAACCAAGTCTCCTTATTTAAAGGTCCTTGGTTTAACGTTCTTATTGAACGTTTGTGAGATTCGGGCTTTATACAACTCAATTTGTTGTTGAGCCCTGAGACGTTTTTCATCTAACCCCTCTAATTCTTGTAATCTCAGTTGATGGCGCTATTCTGTCGTCATCTTGATAGCTAAGGCCACTCTTAATGATGGTATCTAGATTTCAAGAGGCAAGACGGCCTCGCTTCCGTAAACCAAAGAGAACCGGGTAGCTTTTGTTGGGGTGCGAACGATGGTGTAATAAGTCCACAGGCACTCTCCTAACTTTTCGTTCCAGTCTCATTTGTTGGAAGAGACAAACTTCCGAAAGAGTTTAATGATTGTCTTGTTAAAAACTTCGGCCAATTCATTTGCCGTGGGGTTATATGGCGTCGAAGCAATATCTTTGATTCTGAACTTACCACAGAATCTGGAGAATCCCTGACTGATGAATTGCGGTCAATTATTATGAATGATCCTTCGGGGGACGCCAAAACGGTAAATAACATGATACTTGATGAATTTAATCATATCTGTCGTTTTTATCTCTCACATGGGCACGACTTCGGCCTATTTTGAAAAATAATCGGTTATTGCAAGAATAAACCGATGTCCTCTGGACGACGGGGGAGTTATTGGCCCCACAATATCTATTCCTTATGCCTCAAATGGCCAACTGGCAACAGTATTGTGCAAGTATTCTGGGGGGGTTGATGAATGAAATTGGCATGCACTTGGCATTCATGGCACCGTTTAGCGTACGTCATTGTCTCAGTAATCATCTTCGGCCAACAATATCCCAGCCTTCTTATGCGGTCTCCGAATTTTGGACCGGGCTGATGAGCTCCACACACTCCATCATGTGTTTCTCTCAGCACTTCATCTGCTTCTGCTTTTGATATGCAGCGTAGCAGTAGACCATCACCTGACTTTCTATATAAAGTTTGAAGTGTATGGTCAAAGTAGAATTTCGGGGCCTTTCTCTTTATCGAGGCGGCCTCCTTTGGATCCTCTGGTAGTATCCCATATAGGGCGTAATCTATAAATGGGAATCACCAATCTCGGGGTTCCATCATTAAGCCTGTCTTGCACACCTCCTTGGTTTGAAATACCGTATCTGGGTGGAGGAGTTCTCGGCTACCAATAGTGATGCTTTTAGCTTCACCCGGTGGGATCGCCAATGTTGCAGCTAACGCAGTAAGGGCATCTGCATAGACGTTCTCATTTCGAGATATATGATATATATATATATATATATATATATATATATATATATATATATATATATATATATAATTGTTCAAAATATCCTGCTAGCTGATGATAAGGGATAAGGGCTTCATGTCTGACTTCATATTCACCCGTCATTTAGTTGACGATGAGTTTAGAGTCTCTATATGCCTCTAGAAGATTCACCCCCAGTTGCAGAGCCATTTTCAGGCCGATAATGAGTGCGTTATATTCTGCCACATTGTTCGTGCACGGTTATATTAATGAGTAACCGTTAGGCAACATATGTTTATGTGGGGATATTAGCACAACCCCCACTCCAGCAGCAGATCGTCTGGCAGCACCATCAAAAAATATTTGTAATGGTTGTTCTTTGCTAACTGTGTTGACCTCTGACGTCTGTTTGGAATTGGGCCAGATTGGATGGTCTGCTAGGAAATCGGCGATCGCCTGTCCCTTCATGGCTTTTTGAGGGACGAAGTGTATATCATATGGCGATAGCAATAATACCAATTTCGCCAATCGGCCGTTTAAGGATCCCGATTTTGTCATCAGGATTTTCAAAGGGTTGACCCGTGATATGACATGAATTGTTTGCCCTGAAAGATAGTGTCGCATTTTCTGAACAGCGAACACTAGGGCTAAACATTCTTTTTTGATCGGGGTATACCGATGCTCGGCTCCGATCATTGTCCTGCTTAAGTAATAAAGGGCGTGCTCATGGTCGTGCTCATTATATTGAGCAAGTAATGCTCCTAAAGTATCATCCATGGCCCTTACATATATAAGAAATGGCTGTCCAGGAACCGGTGCCATAAAAACAGGAGGTTTGGTGAGGTATTCTTTGAGATCGTCAAATGCCTGTTGACATGCCTCATCCCATACGAAAGCAAACCCCTTTTTCATGAGTCTAGAAAACGGCTAGCATTGTCCTGATAAATTGGAGATGAAGCGCCGGATATAAGCTAATTTTCCTTGTAACCCTCTTAATTCCTTAAGATTGCAGGACAGTGGCATTTCACTAATTGCTTTCACCTTTTCGGAGTCGAGAAAAATTCCTTTTGAAGTTATTATGAACCCAAGGAATTTTCCGCTGGACACCCCCATGAAAGACTTAGTCGGATTCATCTTCAGATGGTGTTTTCGTATAAGATCGAAGACTGTTCTTAAATCATGAAGATGATCTTCTTTATTTCTGCTGCAGCAACAATTATTTATCAGCAGATATTGCTGTCATAAGTTGCTCGCAATGACAAATAGGATCAGATTGAACTTGATTTATGCCTCTTTTCTTGGTTAAGTATTCTCTGAGGACAGTGGTGTTGAATATGGAATTGTGGGGCCCATTCATCTGTTGAGAGGGTCCAGGAGCCCACTGAAACTTCTTGAGATCACTGGAGTCCAGGTCTGGTCCATTAGTGTGACGATCAGCCCTGATTTTGTATTCGGGTTGATTTGCGCGAAGCTAAGAGATAGCTCCGTGTTTTGCATCGCGGGGCTGAAAAATAGCCTCGCGTTTTGGAACGCTAGCCTCGCGTTTTACGCTGGCTTGACATTTTTGCAGAAGTTTATCTTCTGGAATATTAGCCTGGGGTGGAAGAAAATTCTTGAACGCTGGCTTACTCTTGTGATTAACGCAAGTCATAACTTCGCGTTTAACGCGATTTTTGCGATTAACGCAAATTTGCCAATCATCCTCGCGAAGGTAAAGAAGCTTGCGATTAACGCAATTTTCACCGTCTTTGCGATTAACGCTAAGATCAGTTTTAGCCTCGCGTGGAGAATCACCATCACACGCTGGCTCTATCAATATTTTATCCTCGCAATTAACGCGAGCTTTTCTGGTTTCAAGTCCAGATACAATAGCCTTGTGTGGAGAATCACACGCTGGCTTGTCCTTGCGATTAACGCAAATTTTGTTGTCTTTGCGATTAATGCTAAGATCAGTTTTAGGCTCGCGTGGAGAATCACCATCACACGCTGGCTCTATCAATATTTTATCCTTGCGATTAATGCGAGCTTTTCTGGTTTCAAGTCCAGATACAATAGCCTTGTGTGGGGAATCACACGCTGGCTTGTCCTTATGATTAACGCAAATTTTGTTGTCTTTGCGATTAATGCTAAGATCAGCCTTAGCCTCGCGTGGCGAATCACCATCACACGCTGGCTCTAAGGGAAGTTTATCCTCTCGTTTTACGTGAGCGTCAGAAATCTTGCGTTTATCGCAAGTTGTACTGGTTTCGCGTTTATCGCTAAGCTCAGTAGTAGCCTCGGTGGAGAATCACACGCTGGCTTTAAGGAGATTATATCCTTGCGATTAATCGCGAGTGTCAAAAATCTTGCGTTTCTCGCAAGTACTACTGGCTTCGCGTTTCTCGCTAAGCTCAATATTAGCCTCGCGTGGAGAATCACACGCTGACTGTAAGGAATTTTTATCCTCGCGTTGCTCGCGAGTATCAAAAATCTTGTGTTTCTCGCAAGTCGTACTGGCCTCGCGTTTATCGCAAAGTCCGGCAATAGCCTCGCGTGGAGAATCACACGCTGACTTTAATGAATCTTTATCCTCGTGTTCTTTGCGAGTGTAAGAAATCTTGCATATATCGCAAGTACTACTGGCTTCGCATTTCTCGCTGGGCCCAGTAGTAGCCTCGCATGGAAAATCACATGTTGGCTTTAAGGAAATTTTATGCTCATGTTTCTCGCGAGTGTCAGAAATTTTGTGACTAACGCAAATCTTACTGGCTTCGCGTTTCTCGCTAAGCACGGTAATAGCCTCGCGCGGAGTATCACACGCTGGCTTTTCCTTGCGATCAACGCAAGTTGAAACTTTGCGTTTAACGCGATAATGGCTGGTCTCGCGGTTAGCGCAAGCCAGTTTGTGAGGGGCCATAGCCTCGCGTTCTATGATGTTAGCTCCGCGTCCAAGGTGGGCTTTGAGAGCTTTTCGCCTTGCTCTCCGATTTCTGTTTCGGAGTTGGGTTCTGGTCAGTCCAGTTCCCAGGTCTTCTTCGGTAGTAGAGGGACTATCCTCTGCTGGGATTTCCTGTCCGAACTCCAGCTCTATGGCCGCGGTCTCCAAGGATCCCCGTTCCTAGGTAGATACCTTTTTACCCGTTGCTCGGGTATTGTAGCACACGCGACGATAGTGTCATGTCTCGTTCAGATTACCTGATGATTCAGAGGAGAGGTACTCCTCATACTTCTGCTGGTCGATTTCAACGACCAGCATGTCTACGTCGGATCCAAGCATATCGACGTCCGATTGCGCCACAATCTCTTCTTTAGTGAAAGAGACGGCTTCCACTGTGGTCACCAGTTTGTTCGCAGTAAAAGTTTGTTGCTTTCCTTCCATTGAATACAACTTAGATTATAATGAAAGAGAACAAAATAAAAAAGAGAACAAACGAGAGGATTTTATATCTCAATCTCTCTCTTTTACAATGATTTGTGGGATCTGTGGCGATGGGATCTGTCAAGCAGCTCCTTTGGATGATCGGACGTCGAAATCTTCTCTCTTGAAGATGGCGGACGACTGTAGACGATCTTCTCTGGTCTTTCACGAACTCAAGGCTCTATGCGTAACTTGAATTCTCCAAAAAGAAAAGAAAAAAAACCGAAAAAAAGACCCCTAGGGCTTCTCCAAGAGGGTATTATAAGCCTGAGGATGATTTGAGAGTTTCTATCTAAATAGAATTTGTTCTCATCAAGGATTCCAATCAAATATCTTAGTTTTGATTTAAATCTCTTGATTTAGAGTTCTGATCGGACTTAATTTGGGTATTTGGATAAACCTAAATCATAATCTCAATCAATTTGAGATTCTGGTTATCTGCTTACGCGGAGATAATCTCATCAAAATGTGGAGCTAGGACCCAGAATGCGGAACTAACGCGGAGCTATTGAATAGCTCCGCGTTTTGTTCAAACGCGAGGCTAATATAGCCAAACGCGGAGCTACTGAGTTAGCTCCGCATTCTGTTGTGGAAAACTCTATTTTACTTAGAAATTTTCACTGCCAACACTAGGCTATTTTTGAGCCTAACATCCTCCTTACTTCATACTAGGCTGATTTTGAACCTGACATTCTTCTTAACTTGTACTTGCCTATTTTTGAGCCTTGAATGCAAAATGAGATTTGGATCCGTTTTTGTGTCGTAATAGGCTCGCCATTGGCGTCATATGCAGCGAGCTCATTGAACATTGGGAGAAACACAGTTAGCTTTAACGGACTATAGTTCGGAGATCCAAAGAGCTGTTGATGAATCAACGTCTCCTTATCATCCAAGACCATGGAGTCCTCCTTTTGTTCGGAGTTAGTCTTTTCGTGCTCTCGCCATGTAGATCTCTTGTGGCGTGGACTCGATGAGTCTGAAAAATATAATCTTCAAATTTTTACCGATCGACTTCGACCACCAGCATCTCGACCGTCTCTCCAATCTTGTCGACGTCAGATTGGACCACAATCTCCTCTTCAGTATAGGAGATCTCTCCCACTGTAATCGCCAGTCTATTTTTCTCGAAAACAGGAGATTTTTCTATTATCATTGAATTAGAAAAAAATTATAGATTATCAAAATTTCTATTTTTTTTTAATATGGATTTTGACTCGGGTTTTGAATTCCTACTCGAACTCGGATTCGTGCAGGGATAATTTTTCTCATTCTACAAGACAAGAAAGCTGGGTACTTAAGTGTAAGCCTCTGTGTCTTGTCAGGGCCTATTTTTTCGACTATCATTCAGTGTAATTCTTGCACTAGGCATCCATGCACCTCTGAGTATCATCTGACAAAATACACTAAGTTCAAACTCTACTAGAGCCTAGATGACACAATTAATCAACTATAGCTATCAACCAACTATTAGCATCACAGAGTTAAGACCAAGTCTTGCATATGCTATGATAGGTATTAACTGCACGTCTTCAATGAAGTAGAGAACATTATTATTATGCTATGATACAATGAAGTGCAAGTCTTAACATTTTTGTGTGAGTGTAGATAGGTGACATTTGCAGATTTATACAGGGGATTTGTGCTTGCTGAATATATTTACGGGTTGCCATCAAATAGCTGAAGTGAAAATCAAACAAATGTCACTTTGACCTGATTGCATGCCTTAAGAAACATGCCACCAACCCCAGAAAGCTCAAGTCCAGTTTCCAATCTATCTAACCGGCCTGCTCGAAGCACATAACATAACCAAAAGTAGCCTTTAACCATAACAACCAACTCTAGAAATCCTGTATAAGCATCTAAACTTGTATATTCTTGTCTTGTTATTTTTTAACCATAATATCGCGATTCATGATTTCATCATTTTTTTTTTTTTTTTTTTTTTTTTTTTTTTTTTTGAGAGCATAACAACCAACTCTAGAAGTTAAGAGGTGGTGTTGATCTTACGGCTCAAAATTGGACCGTCTTCGAAAGTTTTTTTTTACTGGTTTTGTTATTATATTGTTCAAAGGTAGTGCCTTTTTTTTTTTTTTTTCCTTTTCCACTCTTGCCTCAGATCTGGTCTGCCTCAGATCTGATCTGATTCTAGTATAAGGAAGAAATCTAAAATGTATTTTTGCTCGTACAACTCCGATTTAGGGTATTGTTGGTTGTTCATGATCATAGGTGTGACAGAACAGAGCTCTTCCGAATTGATCGGACTGGTCGGAGTTTCTTCGGGTTGGCCGGAGTCCACCGAAGTTGGGTAGTGATGACACTAAAAGATAGAAGTACGAGATTACAAGCATATTTTTGCCTGTAATATCATCGCTCAAAAATCTCAACTACGATGTTAGCAGTAATGAGGTATATGGAGAAAATATGACATCAAAGGGCGGGATCGCTTGATAACAGCATTATGCTGTCTTGGCTATCCTGAAGTGGTCAAAGAGAGATAACTTTCACACGCCCGCCGTCTATCAGTGGGTATGTGACATTCCCAACTAATGCGAAATCCATTGAGATTTTGTTCGATGGCTTTCTAGACCGAACCGCTGAGATGGATCTGATGTTCCGGTTTGTATTGATTTGAACAAGTCATCAAGTGGGACTTGGTCTGGTGACCGACATGGTATTAGAATGAGTTGGTATTCTCTAAAATACATATTGCTCATTAGAATGAGTTGGTATTCTCTAAAATGCATATTGCCGACTGTTGATCCGATATTGACGGAAGTTAACAACTGTGGGGAAATTCAGTGGATTCAAATTTTAAATTTTAAATTCGAATCTAATGGAATTTGTGCGGTTAAACAAAAACATTGTTTGAATCTCAGAAATGCCTATATGAAATGCCAGAGGCCAGACTCCAACCTCGTGCATTTAGACGTAAGTGGTGCAGTTGTCTACGTGGCAGTAGCAAGTGTAATACAAGAATGGCATTTATCGATACGAGCGTAAGCAGGAATAGTCATGGTGTATAGGGAAGATTGAAAGAAGATGGAGTAGGTTCCCATAGCGGGTTCTACATTCACCAAACGGATACACCAACAACATATGATCGAGAAGAAGCCTATTTGTCTATATTCTTTTGCATATATATATGCAAAAGAAATATTTTTTATTTTTTTGTATTTTCTTTTTTATTATCCGGAGAATGTTCTATTAATATCTTTTTAATGGAACACTAGGGAACTTATACTTTACGGTTTTATCTCAAAAATAAAAAAATAAAAAATCTCCATGTACTGTTCCCTTTCTCCTGGGATGGGCACAGTTCTTTTTCCAAATAATCTCCATGAAATATGATTTCATCGTTCTTACGCTAAAGATTGATGTCAAAATGTGCTTGGGCAAGGCTCCTTCCAGCAGCAGACCAATCAGACCCAGGCCAAGCATAATTCCTATGGTTTCCGCTTGCTTTTGAAAAGACCGTTTCCAAACCCATACAGAGGTCTAGATTTTGAAAGACCATTTCCAAACCCATACAGAGGTCTAGATTTTGAAAGACCATTTCCAAACCCATACAGAGGTCTAGATTTTGCATCAGCCAGACAAATTGCCAGCTATTAGTGGTTGAGTCACTTGAGTGTAATAGTAAGGTTATTAGATTCACACAAGACTCCGGGATATATTGAGACAGCCTACGAAGAAAACTAAGAGGAATGGGACAGCGCACAAGTTAATGCCTTGTGGCAATGAGTGATATTGAGTATAGTTTTTGTATAAAACCTGCTCCAATGATCTTTTATCTCCCAGTCAGAAGGATTTGCTTGCATTTTGGAGAAACGCCAGATCTTTTGGCCTACAATTTGGAGAACTCAAGAAGCGAAATGTAAGCACAAGTTGCTCAACAACCGTCGTAATATTCTGTAACCACAACATTGTCCTTCATTTGGGTTAGGGATGAAGCAATCAATCAATAGTAGTAACAAGCGCAGATAGGGAGAAATAATAAGGGGAAAAAAGCAACATTTGGTGAAGTTGCAAAGATTTCTTGAAGCTGAGAAACTATTTAGAGATCACACATACAACATGAGATGAGATTAAACATTTAATTATTTACATTATTGCTTTCAGGACACGTAAAAGGCAATGAACATGACACGGATCAAACCTATATCACAAGTAAGAAGTAGAAAAGATGATAACTTGAACACTGACATTGTTGGTTGGCTGATTATGTCCCTAGATGTCAACCTTGTACTTAATCTTCAAATGGAAAAAAACTTGTCATCTTTTATTACACTCCGACACTATAAATCCACAGTACAAACTTCATAAAACTGTCAACCAACAAAAACCAGCATTCCCCATTTGTATACAGCAATCCGTACCGGAAAAATGGCATTCTTCTTGACCTCGTCAATCCTCTCTATCCTCACCATTCTCTTCTTAACAGCTTCATCATTTGCCTCGACCCCTTACAATACTTCCTTGCAATCTTTCATCCGATGCTTTCTAGAGAACACCAAAACATCCCCAGACATCCTTTATACTTCAAATTCCACATCCTATGAATCCATACTCGAATCCTCAGTAAGAAACTTGCGCTTCTTAGCCTTGACTACTAATCAAAAACCATCTGCTATCGTCACCGCAACCTCTGAGTCTCATATATCAGTGGCAGTCAAATGTGCATACAAGCACGGCCTAGAGCTCCGCACGCGGAGTGGTGGACATGACTATGAGGGCATGTCCTATGTCTCTGATGACAAAGAACGCCCATTCGTCATGGTTGATCTTGCACGTTTCAGAAGCATCAATGTCGATGTTGAGAATCGCACTGCCTGGGTACAGGCTGGTGCAACAGTTGGTGAAGTCTACTATCATGTGTTCAATAAGACTAATGGCACTGCTGGTTTTCCCGCAGGTATCTGTCCATCAATTGGGATTGGTGGGCATGTCAATATTGGCGGCATAAGTGCTCTTATGAATAAATATGGTGTTTCTGCCGATAATGTAATTGATGCCAAGGTGGTGGGTGTCGACGGACAGGTAATGGACAGGTGGAAGATGGGGGTGGATCTATTTTGGGCTATAAGGGGTGGAGGGGCAAGTTTTGGTATTGTTGCGGCTTACAAGCTTCAACTGGTTGATGTTCCTCCTGTTGTTACAACATTCAGCATTTACAGGAATTTAACACAGAATGCAACCAAGCTTATAACAAGGTGAGTTTAATATTGAAACGTAATTACAATGCAAATGACAATTTTCATTTTTTTTTTTTTTCCTTTTTGAGATAAAGGGCATCAAATCATCTTTCTTGATACAGTAGTATGAACAAAAAAAGTATAATGAGTAGTACAGCACTCAAAATTCATCCAACAAAATGACTAAGGGGGTGTTTAATTAATTAGCGGTAACTGGTGTTTGGGAGCTACAGTTGGTAGTTGAAAAGAGAGAGAAAATTTGAATGTTGGTGGGAATTCCTAACTTCTACATAAATTAATGATTGTAACTGAAATCATTCAGAAATTTTGCATGGAAATTGCAAGAATTTTCATTTTCCCTATCTTTTCAATTACCAAATATTAACTACCACCAACCAAATACACCATAAATCCAATCAGCAAGAAATTCCTGCGTTAACCATTTAGTTTTTCCAAACTTGAGGCTGAATAAATGAAAGTGATGTTATGATCAGGTGGCAAGAGATTGGTCCCAAACTGGATGAGAACCTCTTTCTCCGAGCGGTTCCACAGGCCACAACCGGCAGTGAATCCGTAAACATTGACATACAATTCATCTCACTCTTCCTCGGTAATCGCAGCCAGCTCCTCTCCGAGATGGAGAAGAGCTTTCCTGAGCTCGGCCTAGAGGCCAACGACTGCAACGAGATGAACTGGCTGGAATCCACGCTCTTCATGACTGGAATACCAGGCCTGGGAGTCGAAGCCTTATTGTTCAGGCCAGAAGGGTCAAGCTACTCATTCAAGGCTAAGTCAGACTTCATAACAAAACCAATTACTGAGGAACAATGGGAGAAGATATGGAGGGCTCTAAGCGACCTCAAAGCTAAGGAAGTCAGTTTATCGATGATAATGGAACCATTCAACGGACGAGTGAGCAATATCTCAGAGTCGGCAATCGCATTCCCTCACCGGGGAGGGATCAACGTCCAGTACTACTCGCTCTGGCCAGGGGCGGACGAGCAAGTGAACCAGAAGCATTTAGACTCCTTGAGGGAGCTGTACAGTTTCATGACTCCCTTTGTCTCGAGCAACCCTAGAGCGGCGTACTACGGCTACAAGGACATCGACTTGGGGGGGACCCTCGACGCTCAAGAATGGGGAAAAAAGTATTTCAAGGGTAATTTCGAGAGGTTGGTTGCTATAAAGAGTCAGGTGGATCCTACAAACTTCTTCAGGAACGAGCAAAGCATTCCACCGTTTGATTTTTCTGATGCCATATCTTCCTCATAGAACACACACAAAAAAAAAAAAAAAAAAAATTACATGATGAAACCAGTGACGTTGACATGCAAAACTTCTGTGATTTGATCATTAAATAAGAGATTATTGCTGTTGTGATCTATAAAACACTTTCCTAAAGATGGATTAGGATGCAATTCTACATTTTTGATGTCTCATTAGTTCGATATGTGCAATATTTTATATCCAAACCCAGAAAATAGAACAAAAGAAAGGGGAAAAAAGATCATCTTGGCAACAAAGGGGGAAAAAATTGCCCTAGATCAAGATTGCAGTGAAATAATTGCAAAATGGGGGAAAAAGGAAGAAGAGAAATTACCTTGTTTGAGATGATTATTCTTGCTTCGAGGCCCATCAATTTCGTGCGAGAAAGAATCAAATTAGGGTTAGGGTTTTGGATATTGCGAGGTGATATCCGATTTCTTTTTTTTTTTTTTTAATAAGGTGATACTCGTCATTTAAATCTAGCATTAGCGCGAGTCCGTAACTAAGCTATAAGAAGGGAGTTTCTAAAGGAGCACACAACTTTTTCTAGTGAACCCAGTTTTATTATGTGGGCTCACTGGTAAAAATGGTGTATTGGTGTGCTCCTATGGAATTTTGCATTTGTAGTCTACAGAGATTTTCTTTTTACATATTGAGTCCTTTCTTTGCATATCAGTACCTGAACTTTTCTTTTTTAACAAACAAGTCTCAGTCAACTGCTAGTTGATCTCGAGTCATTGTGCAATCTTTGTTTTAGTTGTGGCTATATGCCTTTTTTTTCTTGTTGGACTCGTACCTTCTTTTGGTTTACATTTGATCACAAACCATTGCAGAGAGTGGGTATTTGTAGTTTGTTTTATTAACTATTGTTAACAGTAGTGACTTCAAAAATCTAAAATAAAAGAAGATGAAAATTGAGTGCAAGCTTTTGATGAGAGCAAAATTTACATGAAAAATGTATTTACTCCTATGGAGCTGACTGACTAAGAAGACAAAAGGGGAGGTACGCTCTGCTCATTCCTAAAGAAATCATCAGGATCCACCTTAGATTTCACATAAGCTAGCCTCCTAAAATTATCCTTAAAATACTTCCTCCCCCAAACTTTTGCCATCAAATAACTATTATTATTATTATTATTATTATTACCCTGTAAATTACTTCCCAAATCCAAATCCCTGTAATTGTAATAAGCAGCTCTCGGATGTTTGGAAACGTAACGACCCATGAAGTCGTAGAACCTCCTCATCCAATCCAAATGCTTGTCCACTTCCTCACTTTCCTCCGAACTCCACTTCACCAGATACTGAAAGTTGTACAGATTCCCCTTCCTATGTGGAAACGGAATTTCAGATTCCAGAATCTCGTCCATCCGTCCCCCAAACGGGTCCAGTATCGCAATCAAAAACTCGTCTTCATCCAAAAACCACTTCCATATGTTTTCCCACCCCTTTTCCGTAATCGGTACCGTCACGAAATCCGACTTTGCTTTGAACGGAGCGAAGTAGGGATCCACTACTCCCCTCTCCGTAAGTGCACTTACATTCCTTCCGGAAGACGAATACCCCGAAAAGTACATGATGCTCTGGATCCAGCTCATTTCCTGGCAGTCCGTTTCGCGTAACCCCAGTTCCGGGAAGCCGACTTCCATCATCGGAAGTAACTCGAGTTTCGAACCGAGGAACAAGGAATTGAAAGTGGCTTTCACCGTTGCATTCCCCTTCTCATTTTTATCGCGCAAAAGGACCACTCTAATAAAAAGCCTAGGATCAAGCTTGTAAGCTAGAAACTGCCATTTCGTAACCAGACCGGTTGCACCTTCGCTCAGATTTCGACTTACGCTGAAAACAGTTACAGTTGAAGGAACTCGTGCCAATTTCACTTGGAACGATAGAACGACGCCGAAACAGCATCCACCACCTCGAACAGCCCAGAACAGGTCTTTCCCCATCGATTCCCTGTCGAGGATCTGGCCATCGGCATTAGCGAGCTTGACGTCGAGAATCTGGTCAGCCGCCAGCCCGAAAGCCCTGACCATGGTCCCGAACCCCCCGCCGCTGAGATGGCCGCCAATTCCCACCGTCGGGCACACTCCCGCAGGGAACGCAGCGTTCGGGCCAGCCCGTTCGGCTACGGCGTAGTAGAATTCGCCTAGGGTCGCACCCGACTGAACCCAGGCCGTTCTCCTGGCCGTATCAATGCTGATCGACCGGAGGTGGATCAGGTCGATTAGTACGAAGTCCCCGATGGCTGACGTGTAGGAGAGGCCCTCGTAGTCGTGGCCGCCGCTGCGGAATCTTATCCGTATGTCATTCGCTCTGGCACATACAATGCTGGACTGGACGTGGGACTCGTTGGTCGGGGTGACGATGAGGCTGGGGCTGTTCTGGCCCAGGACCGCAATCCTGGGGTTCTGGATCGAGAAGTTGAGGGTTGCGGTGAAGCTGGTGGAGTCCCGGTCGGTGAGGATGCCAACGGGGGCGTGGTGGACGTCGAGGAGGCAGCGGGCGAAGGAACGAGCGGGGGTGTTGGGTCGTCGGAGAGGGGTTAGGAAGAGCACAAGGGAGATGAGGAGGAGCGAGACCAGGACAAGGCAGATGCAGAGGATTGGCGAGTGGTCGAGCTCTGGACTTCTCTTGGCGTATCGATCCATTTTCTGATTGGGTTGGTGATTGTGATCGACTTTGTGAGCATAAAACGGTGAGACGAACCCCCTCGGCTCGGATGGTATGAGATATTTTAGGGTCTGCCGGCTAGAGATTCTAATGACAATTGTAGGCTGGCAATTGTTGTGTATGTTTCGGAACAAGGACAAGCAGGTTGGCAGCATCAATGTTAGAAGCTACGCCGTGCAAAAGATGTGACAAAGAGGAATTTTTGGTAGCCAGAACCAAGTCTTAGTGATCAGGGGGTGATTAACTTAGTGGTAGATTAACATGGATTAATTAAGAAGAAGGAACAAGATACGTAAAGCGGAAGAATCGAGAGAATCTGTTGATGGACAAATCATTTTGAATGGAGACAGAAATGAGAATTGAAGGAATATGTTGTACTTTGATGCAAAAGGGTTCTTAAGTCGTAGCAAATATGCAAATTAATTCAAAGTATGGTATCTATGGACAATAGAGATTATAAAAACAGGGGATAAAAAATACATAAATAAACGTCGTTGCCGGGGATCGAACCCGGGTCATCCGGTGACAGGCGGAAATACTCACCACCATACCACATCGACAAGAATTGCCTAGTGATCCTAAATTTTCTTAACATGTATAATATGATAGTAAACAATAATATGAGAAAAAGAAGAGAGATAATAATAGTTTTTTCCTAACTTATTCATAGAAGGAGGCTTTTGTGGTCCTTAGAGCAACGTAATGAGTTGATCCCTCCTCTAAAAAGGAGAAAAATGACCCAATACAAGAAAAATTACCAGGATATATTTGATAATGGAGATGTAAATGTAAAAAATAAAATATAATAATAATCCTTCATTAATCTATCCTAGCTCATAAACTATTTCTAACGTTATGATCTTTGTAGGCCACAGAACATTCTTTGATGATCTCAATGATAAGACAAGAATAGGACAGTTACTACTAACTAACTTAAAGAAAGAAGAAAAAAAAAAAAATTAACTCCCTGATCAGCATGCATCACTTGGTAAATGCCGTGGCTGAAATGTCACGTTTGTGCAATATCAACGAACATGAGAATTGGGGAGTCAAGCATATAACTCTCACTCGATCCGAACGTCAGCATGAAATAAATAAATAAATCAAGAAAAATTAGCTGCTCCTACTCGACTCTCGCCACAAGTGGAACAAAATCTGGTTCCCGAAGAAGAGTTTAGTTAGGTGCATCAGATCATTAATCTCAGTATCGGTTACGTACGGAGGAATGCTGATCAAGTAATGTGTTCAGCTAGCTACTAACAACGACTCTGGATGAAGATTAAATCTAAAACTTTATAATGCAGTAGATTATTATAACTTTATAAACTAATCCTCCATCTCTTGCCTCTTCGATTATCAATGCAAGTTTCTCCTTCCTCCAACTCTTTTGATATATATATATATATATATATAGAGCTCAAATTCATCATAATCCAATAAAACACTTCTCTGTTTGGAGACTTGAGATGGCTCCCCAAAGCGAATCACAATCCTTGCGTTGATAATCGCAATGTGCCTGCTGTCGCCATCTCAGCAGCCAGAATCCAGGTGTGATCATCATAGACAGTGCAATCATCGACCGGTCGAACCCAACCCAAGGTTCCAATTGATCATTTGGAGCTGGTGGCTCAGTTTGACAATTAAACAGAGAGAATAAAAATGGCGACCAAGTTTGGTGTTTTCATGTTTGCATTCAGAGAAGCAAATAAGCACGAGCAGCGGGTGGTTTCTGCTTAATTAATTGCCAGTAGAGTTCTGTTGTGCATTCTCCCCTGTTGCAAGTTATGTATCAATTGATCAGTATGAACCTGTCTCATTCACAACTCAATAGTGTTTCCTCAATTTCATTGCAAATTCGAATCAATCACACAACGTGTCATATTTTTGAAGAAAAAACAGCAAGCTATTGATCTCTACACTCCATTAATAAGATATAAGTATTTGACCCAAGACAAACCGACAAGCCAAGTTAACCGATAAAAGAAAGCGAACAAGAACTGATGAGCAGTAATCCAACTAGAATTTAGACTGGATCATTTCAATTATGCGCTGATCAATCTGAAAGGCCTTGGCAAGAACATTAGCAGGGATTTCATCTGGCTTAGGCCCGAACATAGCATCGGATATCCTATGCACGTCCGGATTCTGGCTGCTGAGGCCGACAATGGCTACTGCATTGGTCTTGGCAATATTGATCTGAAAGTGGATGAGTCCTTCGGGGAACACAAACACGTCTCCCTTGTTAAGAACCTTATAGAAAAATTTGTTGTTGGGGTTGGATGTCGAAAACCCAGCGAACAGTCGACCTTTAACTACAGTCAAGATTTCAGTGGCTCTTGGGTGTGTATGAGGAGGGTTGAGCCCTCCGGGAACAAAGTCAACACGAGCCATGGAGATGCCAAGAGTGTTGAGGCCTGGAATAATACCCGCATGGAGTAGAGTCACCCTCGATCCGAACACATTCGATGTGTTGCCAGGCTTGTCAAGACCTGAGTAGTAGAAGTCCTCTGCTGTGACGAGCTTTGGGTCCTTGCAGATAAACCCATTCACAAACACTGCACAAGTTCAGAAAAGAAGAATAATAAAAGATGAAACATTGAGTTGCAAGAAATGATGACGAAAAACTAATTCGAAAAAGCAGCTATCTATTAATAGATGGTTGGTGCAATTACAATTAGACTTCAAGTCCGCAACACAGAAATCTTGGAGAGGGCTGGAATCAGAAGCAATCACAGACGTAGATATCAAAGCAAGGAGAGTGAAGAGGCGGAAGCGAGCAGCCATGTTTAGTTCTAGTTCTAGTTAGGAGCGAGGAAAGCTATGGAAATGGACAGCTAGTTTGTGGTGCCGATGATCAGAGGCGATGGATTTATATATATATAGAGAGAGAGAGAGATAGAAAGGGACTCTGGTTGTGTGAAAAAAGTAATTGACATGGTGATCAGATGCCAAGTTGATGAAGTAATCAATATAAAAGCCCTCATAAGAGAAATTGGGTCATTGTAGAGTGAAACCGAGATTAACAAGCTATAAACTAACTAAACATGAAGGTTACAAGGCACTGATCAGACATGCTATAAAGATGGGTTAATTAAATATGGGATCAAAAGTTAAATAAATCTATGGCCTTGGCAGGCTAGATGCTCATTCTCATGTATCAAAAGCATCAGCACAAATCATATATATGACCAGTTATTTGGTTATAAATTATACTCCAGAAATAATTTAATTACATGAACAACACATAAATTACAGCTAACATGAAGCTTCCACATTTAATAAAAAAAAAAAAGAGGGGAAAAAGTGGAAGAAATAAGTGAATGATACGTTAGGAAGTTCCTATCGGAAAGTCAAAATTTGAGTTCCTGGAAACTGCAAATTCTCAGAATCCTCAGATAAAATTATGCAGTTTCCAATTATTATCGAATTTTCAATCAAAATTTTTTTATCACTTAAAACCAAGTCTAGATCTGCAGAGTATCTATCGGCTGCACCAATCTAATACACGACCAAATGCAAAATGTTGAGAGAAACAACCCGGCAGGCAAAGCAGATGCCTACATAGAAATTTTATGTATCAGAACCACGAAATGTATGGCTGTTCCTAATTACCAAAAGAATAATAAATAAATAAATAAATCATCTATGGACAGCTCGGACAAAATCTTGCCCACGACGTAGTAGACATTGATCGGTTGCTGATGGCCATAGATCTCATAAAGAAAAACCATTCTAAGGGAAGCCATGCAATTGTGCATTGGGTCATTTGTGTTTCATTAGCGATAATTGATAGAATATACACAACCATCTCACATAAGCGTAATACAAAGCGAAATCGAGGCTTATGCCTCTCAACTAATGTCCATACATCGGAAGTCCAAAATAAAAGCATGTTAGAAGCAAATGAGCATAAAGTGAGAGAGACTTGGTCGTCCTACATGGGCCCGGATGTGGATGTCACTGTCCATATCCCTATTGCCGTCGCCAGCAGCCATACCCTTCGGTCTTGGGTTGTCCTCATGGATGTACTTATTTTATCGTCAGAGATACATACCCGTTCTCTGTCTCATAGCCGACTTGTATAGAGTGCTTTAAGTTCTAATATCACATCCATATATGGTAAGCATAGTGTAATTAAAATTTTTATTATTTTGTTCTCTCCAAATGTTCCAGCAAATTGCTACAACAACGATATCCCATAAGTCTCTCTTCCCATGTACCCCAGCCGACATATCTATGTTTAAACCCATTAGAGATGCACACTTCCGCCAGACCAACTCAGAGTACGGGCATGTGAGTAGAATGTCGGACATTTCTTTGCTGGAGGCCTTGCATAGCACACAGAAGTTTGGTCCCTCCCACCCCTCATTTTTTTAGCCATAAATAAATAATAAACAAATAAGTAAACAAATAATAAATATGGCTATTCTTTTCTCTAACCTCCCGAAGATTTCATTTTCTCTATCTTCCAAATCCTTTATCTTAACTAGCTTTCAAACCCTTTCATCTTTCTCCAAAAATTCAACCATTTTAATGTCCAAATGAAATTAATCTTCTTAATTCTTAAACATAAATTTCTATTATCCTCTTTAATTCCCTCAAACTCTTCATATTCTAAAACTCCTAAATCCAATACTATTTAAATCCAGCACCTCTTTTCAATTCAATCCCTACACTATTTCACTATCTTCTCTCGCTCTCACCTCGCCAAATCATCTCATCGGACTGCTGCCGGAGTGCCACCACCTTCCCGAGCCATCACTCCCTTGCTAGAGTTATCTCTGTTGATCAAGATTGGTTAATCTATCTTTTTTAATTCTTATTAGATTTATCTTATTGGATCTGACAGTAGCTCACCCACTATCCAACAATTATAATAATTTAAGAACAACATCTACTATCTTTTAGGTCTAATAAAATGGATTCGTACCAATTTATTGATTTTAGACTTGCTAACACTTTTTAACCTTAAAAATCATTTTTGGAGTACTTTATAAATATTATAAAAATCCCTAAAAGTCACCTAAATTCATGTTAAACAATTTTTAACAATTAAATTATAATTTCATATGTAAATTGCTTAGTTGGACTCACTAATTATATTATTCTACTTAATTGTGATTTCAATTATATCATTTATTTTTTATAAATTGATTTGTTATCTTATATGAATTGACCAACTACTTATGATGGTTTCTGTTATCGAAATCCTGTTATTTTTGTCATGCACTTGTTATTAAATATGTTAAATCACATAGTATAGTTAAATTATTATATAAATGCAATATTTGATAAATCACACAAAAGATATAATTGTGAAAAAATATTGTTTGTAATATCACTTTTGTATCGGTTTCTAGGCAAGTTATTTTGTATGCTAATTAATTAAGGAATGTGCGTAGCACAGAAAACTTCCCAACATCTATACAATTGCCTAGCCAATATAACTTTATGGTGTTTCAAATCAGCAAATCTTTAATTTAGCCATATCGTAATGTATAATGAACTCTTTGAGCCATATTGTTAATAAATTAATAAAACCGATTGAAATATTATACCTAATATTATCTATATGTAAATTATGAGGACAAGAATTTAGATCTGAAATAAACTATATAAAATGATACTAAGTTGGAATAGAAACTAAATAATTGAAATATATTATGTTTTGGCTGTAATTTGTTAAGTTATACAACTGAATATTTCGCACATCATGGATATATGGCGATTTGTTGGATTACACATTGATTATTCGTGTTTACCTGATGGCAGATCCGATTTGCCAGATAATCATGTGACCATAACTTAGATCTGTACAGGAGACAATTAAAACAATAGTATCTCATCAATTAGTCCTTCTAATACATGATATCCTAAATAAAAATACTCTTGTTATAATATTAACTACACTAGAAAACATTAGATTTAAACTATATCAGTTGATATTATTATTATATATTAATTTAATTTTTTTCTAAAACTTATGTTATTATCATGTTTGGACGTAAATGTTATATTACGTATTCTTTCTACGTATATTCTTTCTGCGTATATTATTTTGATCGCAATATAACGACCTCGATATACATGTCCCAAGCTTTTGATAGACCTTGTTGATCCTAATGTTGAAGACTTAAAAGTATTTTACGGAAGGGGCTAAAGATCAATAATTATTTATGATATATTATATGTTCATGTTTTCGAACTCATCTTTCCCTAGTGGAAGTTATCTTAAACTATTCTGTATTGTCTTCTTATTTTTTATTTTGTAATAAACTTCATGATGTAATAAATATAATTTATCTATGTGTATTTATTCTCTATGCATGTAATACTGTAATTCGGCTTTAGCATATTCAAACCGAATATATTATCGATACCTGTTGTACGTACTCGTATACCATATATCCGAATCGGAACGTGACAGTAATCCAAGTTTTTATATAATTGATTTTGGCTATCTTTGGGTAGAATCTCAGACCAAAATTTGTTAGAAATATCGAGATTGCAAACCAAGAAAATTCATGTTGAAGTACATGTGTATGAGAATGAACCCACACATGTACTAGATTTCACATACACTACAAAAAAATAAAAAAATAAAATAAAATAGAGATGACAGGATGGATAAACTCTACAGCAACAACCTGTGCCCCAATAATTAATAGAGGAAATAGCTCGATGATCTCAACGGAGAAAGAGGATCCATACATATGATTTATTTGGAATGAAGTCGTTTGTTGAGGTAGCAACAACCGATTCTACCATTGAAGGGAAAAATACAGGCGCATAGAAGAAGGAAGTAAAAGCCAACAGAAATAAATATTTCATGCTAGGCTGAACAAGATGGTCAATAAATTACACTAGAAAAGCATAACAAATAATTTTTGCAGTAGTCTGAACCATTCTCAAGGCTGCCGGCTAAGAATTTGCTTGCATGCTACTGGTATCAGTATCCAATCCTTCCACGCAAAATATGTGCATGCAAAATATATGATCATTAACTGTTTATTTACCACCCCTCCTCTTTGATGTTTAGAGATATTCATATTTCAACTTCAACCCTTATACGACATATATCAACAGCAACCCAACAGAGGATGCACCATAATCACAGAAGAAAATTATAATTCTCAGTACAGGGTAGAAAATTTGTTGCCCTTCAATTCTATTGTTCCCTTGTTCAAGAGAGACCCTAACCATGCATCACAAACTCACTGTTACAACATTAAAAGTTAGAAAACATTACAAACTTCTAGTAGTATGGCATCATTCAACTTCTGAACAGCTCTCTTACTAGGTCCATGACTGCATGTTTAAACCAAAAGACAATCAGCCTCAAACAAAATTAGCTCATGTTCACACGCTAAGACTAATTCTTCCTTGAAAAGGCAAACAAGGAAAGTATGCAATCGTATAATTTAGAGGATAATCGAGACTACCAAATCTATGCTTGACTCTGCAGGTTGCATGAGCTGAAGGCCATTTCATAGTACTTTCAGACCAAATCAAAACCACATCCTCCTCCCTTCTTATAAATATGACCACCCCTAGCACTATCCGACCATCAAGTGCTTTACTTACAAATTTCCATCTCCCATACATATTCATCCTTGCAGTCGGCTATAGAGAGAAAAGAGATGGCTGCTCGCCTCCTCTTGCTTGCTCTCCTTGCTCTAACATCCTCTCTCACGATTGCTTCAGATCATAGCCCTCTTCAGGACTTCTGTGTTGCTGACAGGATGTCTAATGGTAAGTTCTAATGTTTTGACTTTATGAACTTTAAGCTACAATTACATGTATTTTAACCCACAAGACAGTACTAACATATCATAAGTATTTGTCCAAAAAAGATGTATTACTTAACCTCGGTTCCTCATATGCTGCAGTGTTTGTGAATGGCTTTGTCTGCAAGGACCCAAAGCAAGTGAAAGCTGAAGATTTCTTCTTCTCTGGCCTAGACAACAAACCTAGCAACACTGCAAATCAGCTCGGCTCCAGGGTCACCCAAGTTAATGTTGCTCAGATCCCAGGCCTCAACACCCTTGGCATCTCCATGGCGCGCATTGACTTTGAACGCAATGGACTCAACCCACCTCATACCCACCCCCGAGCCACTGAAATCCTCACAGTATTGGAAGGCTCACTTTACGTTGGCTTTGTAACGTCCAACCCCGATAACAAACTCTTCACTAAAGTCCTCTACAAGGGAGACGTGTTTGTATTTCCTGAAGGACTCATCCACTTCCAGCTCAATTCTGGTCACACGAAGGCGGTAGCAATTGCAGCTCTCAGTAGCCAGAACCCAGGTGTCATCACCATTGCCAATGCAGTGTTCGGAGCGAAGCCTTCCATTTCTGATGATGTTCTCACCAAGGCTTTCCAGTTGGACAAGAGAACGGTAGACTGGCTCCAAGCTCAATTCTGGACTGACAACAACTAGAACTACTGACAGCTGAAGATGATCCCTACTCGAACTATACATTATATTGATTGGTTTAAATAAATGATGATTGGAGTATTGTTTACGTTAATAGACAGTGCAGTGATATTTTATAGCAATAAATTGAAATTGAGTGAATTTTATGTTATATTGATAAATTGCAATAAATATATGCATATGCTGAAGTCAAGACGATGAGGCTATTTACCACTATGGTGCCGTAAATCAACCAGTCAAAACTGAAAACCACAGTCTCACTCTTAGGCTGTGTTTGGATTGAGGGAAAATGAAGGAAAAGAAAAGGAAAGGAAAGAGAAAATTGCTTTTTACTGTTTGATTAAAGGAAAAATTAGAGAGAAAATAAAAGGGAAAGAAAGTGAGAGAAAATGTATTAGGTTTTTTTTTTTTTCCCTTTCTTCCTCAAATCCAAGAGAAAATGAAAGAAAAGGAAAGTTGAGAGAAAAAGGAAAAAGGGAGAGAATTTTTTGCAGAAATTTACTTGTAATTTTAGTCTCAAAATATTTTTAACTTTTGTGAAGTTTGGATCATTTGATTATTATATACTTAATTATTTAAAAATTAAAAATTATATCAATAATATGTAAATTAATATTAAAATTTTCTATAGTTTAATTAGAATTATATTTTCCTTTTAATTTTCTATTGAGCAACCAAACATAAGAAACTACTTTTTTCTAAAATTTCCTTGAGATTTTCTTCTTCATTTTCTTTCTAACCAAACATAAAAAAGAAAACCAATTTCCATATCCTTTTCTTTCTTTTTCTCTTTCCCTTTCCTTTTCTTTTATTTTCCTTCATGTTGCCTCAATCCAAACACAGCCTTAGGGCCAAACAGAGACTACAGTGATAGACATGCACCTCTGTCTGGGTTAGTCAAGAACTAAATTTGAACAAAAGCCACCTTACACACATCAAGACAATTATTTTCTTTCCCTCCACATGAACATCAAGCTTGAACTTCCAACTCTCTCACAATAATAACTCCCATATAAAATCACAAACTAATATGGTCAGACTCTGGCTAAAAGTTCAGACTTTTTATGAATTCTACTGTGAAATGACTAAATCATGAACCAATCAGCTACGAATGCATAAGATAACATTATGCAGTATCCAGTCATGATCAACATAATTTCCACAAATAATTTAATTATTACTGTAACTCTAATGTTTCCAACAGTCCCATATGTATTTAACTTTGTTCAGTTTCCACTTATTCAAATCTTCCGATAATATTGTACAAGAAGGCTTGGGATTAGCATTAACACAGGGCCCTGTGCCAGCTTTGGATCCAAATTATGTGTTAATGGCAACTCATCGAAGTTGGCTAGGATTCTTACAGTAGCTTTATGCTGGAATGTGTGGAAAGAAAAAAAACAATATAATTTTTAATTCTACATCACGTTCCTTACATACCTGTATTCGCATGATTATTCACAAAGTTATTCTATAGGCAGATATTCCATCCGACATTCCATCGGACGAGGAGCGTGTGCAGATCTCAGGAGGGATATCAGAAGAGGAGTCTGGAGATTCTCTTCCATCCCCAGACTTGATTTGATGGGAGGTAATAGCTTTTCTTATGGAGAGGTTTGACGCACCGAGAAAAATCATTTCACTGACTGTAGTATTGGGAAGACTTTTGCTCGTTATGTATTCTTTTTATTATTAATTTTTCTGTTGCTTTCTGTTATGTATTTTATCTTTGTTGAGGTTCACCAATACAGAGAGCCTGAACTATGTTGTAGTTCTATTATTTACTTGTTAATATAATGTGGAGGACTTCCGCCCACCATTTTAGTCAAAAAAAAAAATCTTCAGATAACTTTATGCAGTATCCAATTATTATCGAATTCTCAGGTATTATCCCAATTTGTTATTACTTATAACCAAGACTAGTTCTGCAGAGCATCAGCGGCACCAATCTAATACAGGACCAACTGCAAAATGTTGGTAGAAACAACACAACAGGCAAATCAGATGTCTACATAGAAATATTATTGATGAGATAAGTGTATGGTTGTTCCTAATTACCGAAAGGGGAAAAAAATAAAAATAAAAAACTAAATCATCCTGGGACAGCCCGGACAATATCTTGTCCACAATGTATCAGATATTGATCTGTTGCTGATGGCCATACAAGGGTATCTGATTTCTTTCTATTGAAGACAAACTATTCTAAGGGAAGCCATGCAATTGCGTGTAATCCAAGTTTTTGCATAATTGATTTTGGCCATCTTTGGGTAGAATCTCAGACAAAAATTTGTTAAAAATATCAAGAATGCAAACCAAGAAAAATTCCTGTTCAAGTAAATCTGTAGGAGAACTAACCCTCAAATTTACTAGATTTCACACATAATACTGAAGAGGGGAAAAAAAACAGAGATGAAAGGATGGATAAATGCTACAGCAACAATCAGAGCCCCAATAATTAATAGAGGAGATAGCTGGATGATATCAACAGAGAAAAAGGATCATGTAGACGGTTTATTTGGGATGAAGTCTTTTATTGAGGTAGCAACAACCAGCTCTACTGTTGAAAGGAAAAGTAAGGAAGTAGAAGTGTATAGAAATAAATATTTCATGACAGGCTGATTAAGAGAGTCAATAAATTACACTAGAAAAGCATATCAAAATACTTTTGTAGTAGTTTGAGCCAATGTTTAAAATAACGATAACGGTAACGTTACGTTTTGTCTCTATTAGGTTATATAGCACATGGTGTAGCATAACGTAGGTTACGCAATTTTCTATTTATTTAATTAAAAATAAATATAAAATTTTATAAATTGAAAATTAAATTAAAAATTCTAAAAAAAATATTAAAAAATTATATCTCAGTATTCATTCTAAATTTTTAACAAGTTTTACAGTAATTCTCATATGTATCTTCATAAATTAAATTACATTCACACATATAATTTCAGTCATCATCTAAATAAGAAAATAAGATTACAAATTTATTTTCAATTATCATTAATATTGTAATATTGTAATTTGGAAATAAAACTCATGTGTCACACTATAAAGGTTTTGGAAAGGGTAATTGAACATAAATTGCAACAAACTGTTAAAATATCGGAGAACCAGTTTGGATTTATGCCGGGGTGATCGACGACAGAAGCTATTCGTTGATTTCGTCAACTTATAGGATTCCGTGTGAGAAATAGAGATTACATATGGTATTCATTGACTTAGAGAAAACCTATGATAAGGTACCACGAGAGATACTTTGGTGGACATTGACGAAGAAAAAAGTTCCCATTAAATATATCGATATAATTAAGAACATGTATGATGGAGTAATGGCCAATGTCAGAACATGTGGTGGTTTAACAAATGATTTTTCTATCACAATTGAATTACATCAAGGATCTGCATTGAGCCCATTATTATTTGCGATAGTGATGGATGAGCTTACTAAAACTACTCAGAATGAGATATCTTGGTGCATACTATTTGCTGATGATATTGTCTTAGTTGATAAGACAAGAGCAGGAATAAATACCAAGTTAGAATTATGGAGGTACATATTAAACTCTAGAGGTTTTAGATTGAGTAGGTCTAAAACAGAGTATATGGAGTGTAAATTTAATAAACGACAGAACATAAAGTATAATGTTATAAAACTGAATGGGCAAGAGATACAAATGAGTAGTAAGTTTAGATATTTTGATTCTATTATTCAGAATGATGGAGAGATCGATAATGATGTTAATCATAGGATACAACCTGGCTGGTTGAAATGGAGGAGGGCAACGGGAGTTTCATGCGACCGTAACATTCCATTAAGATTGAATGGAAAATTTTATAGGACTGCTATTATGCCAGTTTTATTATATGGCACGGAATGTTTAGCTATAAAGAAATGTCATTCACAGAAGATAAGTGTAGCAGAGATGCGCATGCTCCGCTGGATATGCGGCAATATAGGAGAGATAAAGTGAGAAATGAAGATATTCGTGCTAAGTTAGGTGTAGCTTCTATCGATGAGAAAATGCGAGAAAATTGCTTACGATGGTTTGGTCATGTGCAACATAGGCCTACAAATGCACCAGTTTGACGAGGGGAGTTTATCAATATAGGACAAATTAAAAGAATGAAGGAAAGGCCGAAGAAAATATGGATGGAGGTGATACGAAAAAATATGGATTCTAGAGGTTTAAATGAGGAGATATTACTTGATAGAAATGAATTGAGGACTATCAAAGTGATCGATCCGGCATGATTATTTTTTGGTTCATGTAACCTACCCCAAATACTTGGGATAAAAGGCTTAGTTGTTGTTGTTGTTGTATCATTAATATTATAATTTATATTTTATAATGCTCAATCTATATTATTTTTAATTATTTAATTTAGATTATCTAATAATTCAATTTAATTAGCAAGTAAGAAATTTCAGTAATTGGAAAGGAATAATAACAAAAAATATTAAGTAATTGGAAAGAAATTATAAAAAGTAAATAAGGATGTACAAATTAACAATGCAACAAGTAATCAAATAAGCAAACAATAAGCTCTCAAGTGAAAAAAACTACAACAATTCGCTAACAATCAAAATAAATAATTAAAATCAATATAAAACCTATTTAAAAATTATTGTAAATAAAGTAACATAACATAATTTAACGTAAAATAACGTAAATAATATAAAAAACACATTGTTACGGTGTATTGAGTTATTTTCGACTGTTAAGTAACGTTAGTTTTCTGTTAGGTTTCATAACGCAATATAACGGGTTTCATAACGTGTTATTTTCAACATTGGTTTGAACGATTCTCAAGCCTGCCGACCAATATAACGGGTTTCATAACGTGTTATTTTCAACATTGGTTTGAACGATTCTCAAGCCTACCGACCAAGATTTTGCTTGCATGCTCCTGCTCTCAGTATCCAACCCTTCCACGAAAATTAAGTGCAAAATACATGACTATTTATTAATCATTTACCAACCCCTTCCTTCGATGTTTAGAGATATAGAGACTTCAACTTCAACCCTCGGACAACATATGTCAATGGCAACCCAACAGAGGGTACACCATTATCTCAGAAGAAAACTAGATTTATTAGTACAGAGTAAAAGACTTGCCGTCCTTCAATTCCATCAATTCTATTGTTCCCTTGTTCAAGAGAGTCCCTAACCATGCATTATAAACTCACTCTTACAACTTACAAGTTAGAAAACATTACAAATTTCTAGTAGTATGGCATCATCAACTTCTGATCAGCTCTCTTGCTAAGTCCATGATCGCATGTTTAAACCAAAGACAATCAGCCTCAAACAAAATTAGCTCACATTCACACGCTAAGACTAATTCTTCCTCGAAAAGTCAAACAAGGAAAGTATGCAATCGTACCATTTAGAGGATAATCGAGACTACCAAATCTATGCTTAGCTCTGCAGGTTTCATGAGCCAAAGACCATTTCATAATACTTTCAGACCAAATCAATACCACATCATCCTCCCTCTCTATAAATATGATCACCCCTAACACTATCTGACCATCAAGTGCTTAACTAAAGAATTTCCATCTCCCATATATATTCATCCTTGCAGTCGGCTATAGAGAGAAAAGAGATGGCTGCTCGCCTCCTCTTGCTTGCTCTCCTTGCTCTAACATCCTCTCTCGTGATTGGCTCAGATCATAGCCCTCTTCAGGACTTCTGTGTCGCTGACAGGATGTCTAATGGTAAGTTCTAATGTTTTGACTTTATGAACTTTAAGCTACAATTACATGTACTTTAACCCACAAGACAGTACTAACCTATCTTAAGTATTGTCCAAAAAAGATGTATCACTCAACCTCGGTTCCCCATATATGCTGCAGTGTTTGTGAATGGCTTTGTCTGCAAGGACCCAAAGCAAGTGAAAGCCGAAGATTTCTTCTTCTCCGGCCTAGACAAACCTGGCAACACTGCAAATCAGCTCGGCTCCAGGGCCACCCAAGTTAATGTTGCTCAGATCCCAGGCCTCAACACCCTTGGCATCTCCATGGCGCGCATTGACTTTGAACGCAATGGACTCAACCCACCTCATACCCACCCCCGAGCCACTGAAATCCTCACAGTATTGGAAGGCTCACTTTACGTTGGCTTTGTAACGTCCAACCCCGATAACAAACTCTTCACTAAAGTCCTCTACAAGGGAGATGTGTTTGTATTTCCTGAAGGACTCATCCACTTCCAGCTCAATTCTGGTCACACGAAGGCGGTAGCAATTGCAGCTCTCAGTAGCCAGAACCCAGGTGTCATCACCATTGCCAATGCAGTGTTCGGAGCGAAGCCTTCCATTTCTGATGATGTTCTCACCAAGGCTTTCCAAGTGGACAAGAGAACGGTTGACTGGCTCCAAGCTCAATTCTGGACTGACAACAACTAGAGCCACTGACAGCTGAAGATGATCCTTACATCATATTGATTGGTTTAAATAAATGTTGATTGGTTATTGTTTGCATTAATAGACAGTGCAGTGATATTTTATAGCAATAAATTGAAATTCAGTGGATTTTACGTTTTATTGATAAATTACAGTAACTATTTGCATATGGTGAAATCAAGACAATGAGGCCACAATTCTGCTGTAAATGAACCGGTTAGAACTATAAACCACAATCTCACTATTAGGTTTATCAAGAACTAAATTTGAAAAAAAAAAATCCACTAATGGTGGTTCTTTCACCTCTTCCCAAAAATTTTGAATGTCTCTGCTGTGGTTGTTATTCTGTGCTTGAGTGAAATATAATTGCAACCAAATTAAGAAATCACGTGATAAATATCTAAAAAAAAAAAGATCTAAGGATTTAGTCTAATTAAGCTATAGCTCCACCAATCACCACAAGAGAGAGAAATATAAAATTGAAATAAGCACCAAAAGTAATATCAAGTACAATAACATTTTCAATCTAAGGTGTCTCTCAATGTAAGGTCTCTCTCTCCCCTCCCCCCGCAGAGACTCCGACATCAGCCAGGGGGAAGGATCGCCTAATGATGAATCATGTAGAACTTTTGAGCACCTTAAAGATGCACTTATGTCACCTCCGGTACTGGGCATGCCTAACTTTGAAGAAAGTTTCACGGTGGAGTGTGACGCTTCTAAGGTGGGCATCAGAGCAGTATTAATGCAAAATGGACATCCATTAGTTTTTATCAGTAAGGCCTTGAAGGGGAAGGCCTTGGCTCTCTCCACTTACGAGAAGGAAATACTCACCATTCTGTTAGCAGTCCAATAGTGGCAGCAATATTTGCTTGGGCGCCAGTTCACTATTCGAACAGATCAACAAAGCCTCAAATTTCTTTTGAACCAGCGGTTCCGCCAAGAATCACAACATCCCTGGTTACTCAAGTTAGCGGGGTTCGACTACATTGTGGAATACAAAAAAGAAGCCGAGAACAAGGTGGCAGATGTGCTCTCGAGGTGTGATGAAGAGGAGGACACAAATGAGGAGTTGCTTGGCAATATGGGGGTGTCCATAGTTGAGCCTGCATGGCTTTATGAAGTTAAGGAAATGGTGAACTCTTCGGCCTTCTTTAAGGAGTTGCAAGGGAGGGCAAATCAAGAGAAGTTACCTCCACATCAATACAGGAAGATTGAAGGAGTTTGGTTCTATAAAGGAAGGATTCTTTTGGATCCCTCATCTACACTCTGTAGTACTATTTTCAAGGATCATCATGAGTCTCCAACGGATGGTCATTCAGGGGCGCATCGCACACTAAAAAGAATCAAATTATCATTCTGGTGGGCCGGAATGAAGGCTTACATTAAGCAAGCCATTCGAGAATGCGATGTTTGCCAGCGGAACAAGGGAGAATCGGTGGCACCTCCAGGCTTATTGAGTCCCCTGCCTCTTCCAGAAAATGTATGGGAGGAAGTCTCCATGGACTTCATTGAAGGCCTGCCAATGAGTCAAGGGAAGACCGTAATCATGGTTGTGGTGGATCGGTATTCAAAATTTGCATACTTCATTCCTCTCCAACACCCTTTCACTGCTCCAAAGGTGGCTCAGGCATTCTTCGAAGGAATTTTCAGCTTATATGGGCTTCCAAAAGCCATTGTTAGCGACCGTGATCGCATCTTCATCAGTTCCTTTTGGTCCGAACTCTTTAAGATTCAAGGTACGTAACTTCATCTTAGCTCAGCCTATCATCTGCAGTCCGATGGGCAGACTAAGCGCATTAATCAAAGTCTTGAGTGCTATTTGAGGTGTTTTTGCTGCCTCAAGCCGGGAGAATGGAAGAAATGGCTTCCCTGGGCCATGTTTTGGCACAATACCACGTGGAAGGCCTCAACCGGGTTTACTCCCTTCGAGGTAGTTTATGGGCGTCCCCTGCCTACTGTGCTTCAGTATGTGCCTAAAACGGCAAAAGTGCAAGCCGTCGAGGACCTCTTATACGATAGGGACCGAGTTAAGAAGTTGTTTATGGACAATCTCACCAAAGCCAGAGACCGCATAAAGGTGTTTGCTGATCGCCGAAGGTCAGAAAGAAGCTTTGAAGTAGGTGATATGGTGCTCCTCAAATTACAGCCGTATCGACAAACTACAGCTAGAGGAAACATCCCCAGAAACTCTCTTCCAAATACTATGGACCCTATCCAGTTGTGGAGATAATAGGAGCTGTTGCTTATCGCCTTAAGCTTCCTTCTTCAGCCAGAATCCACGACGTTTTCCATGTGTCTCAATTAAAGAAATACGAAGGCAAATCTGTAACCATCCAGCCAGATCCACCCACCTTTTGAGAAGTAAAGCCAAAGGAGCCAGAAGCAATTGTAGAGAGAAGGATGATCAAGAAGGGGTATAGAGCTGTTACCCAATGGTTGATTAAGTGGAAGGATGAAGAAGCTTCGGATGCGACCTGGGAAGATGCCACATTAATCTACGAGCGGTTTCCCACTTTCAACCTCGTGGATGAGGTCGCTTTGAAGAAGGGAGGAGTGTCAGGATCCTTGGCAAAGAACGCTGAACATCAACCCTTGAGTCTACAGGAGGTTAGTTATAACTATTTCTGATGGTGTGGGTTTGGCTCGTGGGCTTTCCTTGGCTGCTGCTGAAGCAAGGGAACCCACCCTTTTTCTTTTTATTATGTTGCTGCTGTTGATCAACCTGACCCACATTTAGCACCAATCCGTTAAGGCGTGCACACTGATACGGATGCCCCAACGGATATTAGCCGTTGGTGACTGTTGATGGGTTCATCCATGGCATAGGAGGAAGAAGGATAGGAGGGTAAAACAGTAATACTTGTAATTGAGCAATATATAAGCTCAATTTCCTTTTGTGTAACTCTAGCTGAGAATTAAGTCCTCTTATCTCCCAATTTCTCTTCTTCCTTTCTTCTTCTCCAAGTCATCTTTATCTTCTTCTTCTCTGTCTCAAAACTCTCTAAATCTCTTCCTCTTTCTATTTTATTTCTGTTATTCTAACACATTCTGCAGGAATGCCAAAGGGATCTGGTGGTGCAGGCTCCTCTCAGAGACCAACTGAAGGGGATCCTGACAACCCGCCACTGCAAATCGTGGTTGGAATCAATCACCATCTTCGCTCATCTCTTCTAAATGTCCGAACCTGAATCGAAATCAGAAACTGACCAAATGCAACCAGTAATGGGTTTGGCCTTCCCATTGCTAACTGTTGAGAGGCCAAATAGAAGTTGTAGATGGAGGTAAAGAACAAAAGGAAAAGAAGATTGGCAATCATGTGAAAATGACAGAAGCTAGTGATGCAAAAGAGCCGATCGTCGAGGAAGCTTGCCCGACGGAGCAAAGTGGAGATGACTGGAGGAGCGGAGGGTGGAGAAGAGGGAGGGGAGGGCAGAATCAATCGGGGGCGCCCGGAAGAAATTCTGAAGTCCGGAGAGGAGTCAGAGTCCGGAATGGCGCGTACCGCTCGAGGGCTGGCGTGCGGCTCGAGAAGTTGTGCACAGAGAACAAGGAACAGGAATGTCGGAAGAAATTTGAAATTCAAATGGGTTTGTAGGCCCAAAGTGTGAAATTGGGCTTTGTAATGGGCGTGGGAGCAATATCCATGTGGACTCTAGCCTGACGAATCTATTTGACACTGCTTGATTGCTTGCATAGGGAGTCTGCCAGAGAATATAATTATTTCATATGGTCGATATCGCGGACTGAGATGATGAAGAGCAAACTGATAGGAGGTAAATATATACAATCCAACTGTCGATATAAAGATTATAGAAATACAGGCCACAAAGTAATAGGAGGCCAGCCAGAGAAAATTGTTTTGTGAGATAAATCGGTGTGATGGAGCCCAAGCCTCTACAAAGGATGCTGATAATCGCAAAAAAGTTTGGTGGGCTGGGTTGCAATAGCTCCGTGAGGGGTACCAAAGATTTATGGAGTCTGAAATAGAAAATGTGATGATAATCAATTACCCAATTGATAGATTTTCTATAGCATGTTCATGGTAACAAGACGGATGATAGACGAGAATCTCGGCTCAGGCTTCATGCATTAATAACATTATAGTGTTAGGAGATATAATAACTCTTTGTTCCACAAAATCAATATAATAGTTCTCCTTAGGCACTATTGTAATTTTATTTATTTTACCATTCACTCAAGTGAGAGGGACTATATATGTAACCTATTGTAGCATGTTTCATTAAAATCTTATTAATGGAACACAGAGGAATTACTCACTATTTATGCTATTAAAAAAAAGGTAAGATCAATTACAATGACTAAATTTACACTTGATTAACTAAATAACTGCAATTTCACTCGCATTACCCATATCCTAAATCATTTCAGCAATAAATCTATTTTTAATTTAAAAAAAAAAAAAAAATCTAAACTAAGGCAAAGCAGATGGAACTACAATCTGACCGAGCATTACAATTTGAACAAAATGCAAGCTTAAAAAAACGGCCAAATTCACCAAAATGGAGCAATCCCCAGTGAAATTGGGGGCAAACACTGTACAATCTCAATCCTCAAATTTCAACAGTATAACAACATCCACATTAGCAATCTCATCAATTAAATCAACAAGAAACTAAACAATCATATAATATATCAAAATTCACAAACTATCACCTAAAAAAAAAAATCCAAGAAACACAAAAAAAAAAAAAAAAAAAAAAAAAAAAAAAAAAAAAATATTGAGTTTCGATGAGACCATTGGGATCGTTAGTGAGCTTCTTGGCCTTGTACGACAATCTCGAAATTGAATTGGGACTGGTTCGATTTGGAAAAGCTTAATGTCGGACAGCGAAACCCTAGCTCTTGAGACAGAAGCATTGAGAGGAAGGGGGGTGATTAAGAGTGAAGAGTTTGTTTCTGATTGTGACTCTCAACCCCTCTATTTAAACTTCCACTCCCTCTATTTAAACTTGAGAGTTACTGGACGCGCCAATGTTTTTTGGGCGCATATAGTAACGCTCCTTGTAATGTGCAAATCTGGCCTAGTTATATATATATATATATATATGGGTTAATTACAGTTAGACCCCTGTAGTATTGAGCTGTGTAACTTAATACCCATGAAGTTTGAAACTCTCAAAAAACTCCCTGGACTTAGTTATTTTCACTCTCCTTTTTATTAAAATGCGTTCTTATCTCTCAAATTCCTATTATACCCTCATCCCTTTCTTTAACCAGCACACTTGTAAAAGAGGGATGAGAGTAGAATAGGAATTTAAGAGACAAGAGTACATTTTAGTAAAAAAAGAGAGTGAAAATAATTAAGTCAGGGGATTTTTTGAGAGTTTCAAACTTCATGGGTGTTTTACACACCCTAATACTATAGGGGTCTAACTGTAATTAACCATATATATATATATATATATATATATATATATATATATATATATATATATATATATATATATATATATATATATATATATATATGCGGTCATATTAACATAATAAATAGGATTGTCCAGATAATTAAGCAGCAGCTAAAAACCATCAAAATATTTTATAAATATATAAAAACTCAAAAAGACCATATGCTTACAGCATCTGAAAGATTTTTATCCAGAAACATGAACAATTATTTTTATATTAGCTTGTTTTGTTATTCAAATATGTTTTTCTTTTTAAAATTTAAAGACAGGGAGCTAGCCACCCTCGTGTTCTATTAAATTAGCTTAACAGAACTTATATATAGTACAAAATACAAAGTGCAGTAACAAACAACATATTATAACTTAGTTCCATTACATAGCATAATTTTGTTCCATTACATAGCATTGAGAGGAGCACAGACATTACAGTCTATCATATCAGGAGGCCACACCGAGATGCTTCATTCGGCAGGTGTAAAGCGCTGTTATTCAAATATGTTCCTCTTTCTTTTCTTGCATTTACAACTACCCTTACATTCTTGATTCCTCCTAGTTTTCGTGTATGACCCTAGCCAGCAAGAACCCAAAGCTAGCCACGCCTGAGGACTTTTTCACCTCCGGCCTCAACAAGCCGGCAACACGTCAAACAAGGTCAGCCCCAACATTACCCTGATCAACGCTGCCAGTCTACATGGCCCAAACACCATGGGCAATCTACATGGCCCAAACACCATAGGCAACTCCATTGCCCGAATCGACTAAGCTCCCTATGGGCTCAACCCCCCACCCGCTCATCCTCTTAACAAGTTGTTCCAGTCTACATGGCCCCCAGTCTACATGGCCCAAACACCATAGGCACCTCCATTGCCCGAATTGACTAAGCTCCCTATGGGCTCAACCCCCCACCCGCTCATCCTCTGGGCTCAACCCCCCACCCGCTCATCCTCTTAACAAGTTGTTCGCCAAGACTCTCAAGAAAGGCGACATGTTAATCTTTCCCATAGGCCTCATCCACTTCCAGTTCAACATTGGCAATGTGCCTGCCATCGCCATTGCCAGCCTCAGCAACCAGAATCCTGATGGGATCACCATAGAGAACAGAGTCTTCGGGTCAAATCCAAGGATTGTCCGGGTTGCAACAAGCAGATAATTTATGAGCTCACGACCCAGTTCAACAGTAAGCGAAACATGAAAGAGAAAGTTGTGCGACTTTGATGTTTATGTGTCTTAATAAGCAGAAACAAATAAGCAACGAGCAGAGCGTGGTTTCTGGTTATTTGCCAGTAGAGTTCAGTTCTGTGTTTTCCCCTGTTGCAGTTATATCGATTTAGTGTGTGCATGTCTCATTCAGAACTCAAAAGTGTTTCATCAATTTCACTGCTGATTTGAATCACACAACACATCATACTGGAACCAAGACAAGCCAATTAACCATTTGAACAGAAAAAAAAAAGATAAGAACTTAAACAATAACTGATAAGTAATTCAACTAGATTTTAGACTGGATCATTTCAATTATGTGCTGATCAATCTGAAAGGCCTTGGCTAGAATATTGGCAGGGATACGATCTGGCTTCGACCAGAAAACAGATTCAGCTATCCTATTCACCCTGGATTATGACTGCTCAGGGTGGTAATGGCTACTGCAATGGTGTTGCCGATATTTAACGAGTCCTTGGGGAAACACAAACACATCTCCCTTATTAAGAACCTTTGAGAAAAATTTGTTATCAGGGTTGGATGTTACAAACCCAGCATACAGTTGACCTTCAACTACAGTCGATATTTCAGTGGCTCTTGGGTGTGTATGAGGTGGGACGAGCCCGCCAGGTGCATAGTCATTACGAGTCATGGAGATACCAAGAGTGTTGAGCCCTGGAATTAATTATACCCACGTGGAGTAGAGTCCCGTTCGATCCGAATGCATTTGATGTGTTGCCGGGCTTGTCAAGACCTGAGTAGAAGAAGTCTTCTGCTGTGACGAGCTTTGGATCCTTGCAGACAAGTCCATTCACAAACACTGCACAGGTTTGAAGAAATGAAACATTAAGTCGCTGAACATGATTTAAAAAAAAAAAAAAAAAAAAAAAAAAAAAAAAAAACTATCTATCAATAGATGTTTGGGGCAATTACCATTAGACTTCAAGTCTGCGACACAGAAGTTTTGGAGAGAACTAGAATCAGAAGCAATCACAGAAGTAGACATCAAAGCAAGGAGTGAAGAGGAGGAAGCGAGCAGCCATCTTTAGTGGCGAGCTAGTTTGTAGTGCAGATGATCAGAGGCAATGGACTTATATAAAAAAAAAGGGACTCTGCTTACATGAAAAAGTAATCGACATGGTCAGATGCCATGTTGATAAACAAGAATATACCGAGGCAAATGATAAAGACATCAATATAAAAGCATTCATGACAGTATTGGGTCATTGTAGAGTGAAACCGAGATTAACAAGCTGAAAACTAACTAAACACATGTATCAAAAGCATCAGCACAAACATATGACCAGTAATTTGGTTATAAATTACACTATAAATAATTTAATTACATGAATAAACATAAATTACAGCTAACATGAAGCTTTCCACATTAAAAAAGGGGAGGGGGGGGGGGAGGGGGGGGAGTGGAAGAAATAAGTGAATGATACGTTAGGAAGTTTCCATCGTAAAGTCAAAATTTGAGTTCCTGGAAACTGCATAGTCTCATGTTTCCAACAGTCACGTATGTATTTAAATCTGTTCAGTTTCCACTTACCAGAATCCTCAGATAACATTATGCAGTTTCCAATTATTATCGAATTCTCATAGTTTTTTATCAATTAAAGCCAAGTCTAGTTCCGCAGAGTATCAGCCACACCAATCTAATTCAGGACCAAGTGCAAAATGCTGACAGAAACAACCCGACAGGCAAATCAGATGCCTACATAGAAATTTTGTATATCAGAACTATGAAATGTATGGCTGTTCCTAATTACTGACAGAAAAAATAAATAAATCATCATTGGACAGCTCGGACAAAATCTTGCCCACGACACAGTAGACACTGGTCTGTTGCTGATGGCCATAGAAGGGTTCCTGATTCTATCTCGTAAAGAAAAACCATTCCAAGGGAAGCCATGCAATTGCGTATAATTGTAATAACCCTTTTTTTTTTTTGAGTCAAAACGGTGGGCTATAGGCCCTCCATGTTCCATTAGCGATAATTGATAGAACATACACAACCATCTCAAATAAGCGTAATACAAATTGAAATCTGAGGCTTATGCCTCTACAACTAATGTCCATACATCGGAAGTCCAAAATAAAAGCAAGTTAGACGCAAATGAGCATAAAGTGAGAGAGACTTGGTCGTCCTACATGGGCCTGGATGTGGACGTCACTGTCCATGTCCCTATTGCTGCCGCAAGCAGCCATACCCTCCGGTCCTGGGTTGTCCTCATGGATGTAAGTATCTTCATCGTTTGAGATACACACCTGCTCCCTATCTCATGGATGTAAGTATCTTCATCGTTTGAGATACACGTCCAAAGTGATATATCACTTTAAGTTCTAATATCACATCCATATAAGGTAAGCATGGTGCTATTAAAAATTCTATTATTTTTTCTCTCCAAATGTTGCAGCAAATTGCTGCAACGGCAATGTCCCATAAGTCTCTCTTCCCGTATACCCCCGGTATCCTAGTCCAGATATTACATCCGTCCAACATATCTTTGTTTAAACCCATTTGAGACGTACATTTCAGCCAAACCAACTCGGAGTATAGGCATGTGAGTAGAATTTGGGACATTTCTTTGCTGGAGGCCTTACATAGCACACAGAAGCTTGGTCCCTCCCACCCACCATTTTTTTAAGACATAAATAACTATTAAATAAATAAATAAATAAAATAATAAATATGACTATTCATTTTCTCTATCCTCCCAAATATTTCATTTTCTCTAACTTCCAAATGAAATTCATCTTTCTCCATGAATTCAACCATTTTATCTTTCTAACTCTTTATCTTAACTAACTTTCAAACCCTTTCATCTTTCTCCATGAATTCAACCATTTTAATGTCCAAATAAAATTCATCTTCTTAATTTTTAAACATAAATTTCCATTATTTTCTTTAATTCCCTCAAACTCTTCATATTCTATAACTCATAAATCCAACACTATTTAAACCCAACATCTCTTCTCAATTCAATCCCGACATTCTTTCACTATATTTTCTCTCACTCTCACCTCGCCAAATCATCTCATCGGACTACTACCGGAGTGCCACCACCTTGCCGAGCCATCACTCCCTTGCTTGAGTTATCTCCGTGGATTAAGATTGGTTAATCTATCTTCTTTAATTCTTATTAGATTTATCTTATTGGATCTAAAATTATCTCACCCACTATCCAACAATCCTAATAACTTAAGAACAACATCCACCATCTTATAAGCCCAATAAGATGGATTTGAACCTGTTTATTGATTTCAGACCCGTTAACAATTTTTAAGCTCAAAATCATTTTTTGAGTGCTTTGTAAATATTACAAAATCTTTAAAAATCACTTAAATTCATGTTAAACAATTTTTAACAATTAAATTATAATTTCATATGTAAATTGTTTAGTGTTATTGCTAATTAACCAATAACGTGACATGAATTGAGGTGATTTCATATTTGGAATCACTAATTATGTTATTCTACTTAATTGTTATTTCAATTATATCATTTATTTTTATAAATTGATTTGTTATCTTATATGAATTGACCAACTACATAGTTGTTTCTGTTATCGAAATCCTATCATTTTTGTTATGCACTTGTTATTAAATATGTTAAATCACATAGTATAGTTAGATTTTACAATAATCGCTAAATATAATATTTGATAAAGTTCTCAACAAGGGAGACGTGTTTGTATTTCTTGAAGGACTCATCTACTTCCAGCTCGATATTGGTCGCACGAAACCGGTAGCAATTGCAGCTCTCAGTAGCCAGAACCCAGGTATCATCACCATTGCCAATGCAGTGTTCGGATCGAAGCCTTCCATTTCTGATGATGTTCACACCAAGGCATTTCAGGTGGACAAGAGGACATTAGACTGTCTCCAGGCTCAATTATGGATGGACAACAACTAGAACCATTCTGGACAGACAACAACTAGAACCATTGACTGTTGAAGATGATTCCTACTCGAACTATACATTATATTGATTGGTTTAAATAAATGATAATTGGAGTATTGTTTACGTTAATATACAATTTAGTGATATTTTATAGCAATAAATTAAAATTGGGTGAATTCTACATTCTAATGATAAATTACAGGTAAAAATTTGCATATGGTGAAATCAAGACAATGAGGCTACTTACCACAATCGTGCCATAAATGAACCAGTCAGAGCTTAAAAACCACAATCTCACTCTTATGGCCTAACAGAGACTAAACTCATAGACATGCACCACTGTCTTGGCTTGTCAAGAACTAAATTTGAACAAAATCCACCAATGGCAGTTTTTCACCCCTTCCCAAAAGTTGTGAATGTCTCTATGGTTGTTACCATTCTGTGCTAGTGAAATAACTATCCTAAAGAGTTCATTTCTACAAAAGAGAGACAATGATTTCACATGAGTACGCAAGCAAAGGTGGTTGGCTATACTCTTAGCACAAAAAATGCCTGTCAAAATTTTTCAAAATGGTGAGGTCATCTTAATTTGAACATGTTTCCTCTTTTCGAGACTGTTTATTCTCATTCTATACAAAGCAAATCTTGCTTAATTCTACATGCAGTCACAGCAACATTATGTTTACACTAAGCACTGTTCACAATGAATAGGATTCCCCAGATAAGCAGCTAAACATACATCACATAAGAACTATCAGAATATTTTAGACAAAACTATAACATACTGGATAAAACATTTGATGACAGGTTTTCTATGATGGAACTGCACTTGTACTAGAAAAATTAGTCCATCCTTTCTCAACTCAGGTGCAACTTGCCAACAATATGTTAGCTCCTGCGATTTGCAAATAAGGACGCAACTATTGTGCTCCAACACAAACCCAGGGTGTTGCTGCGGACCACCATCCCAAATCCAGACACAGGTGATGGCTATGTGTGTATTTCATGTCGTCTATATATGTGAATCATATTTATTCATATATGAAAGAACCTTATTTGTAAATATATGAGAGCACATAATTTTACTAAAACGATCTATAAAATAATTAGCTTTTGTCGAAAGAGCACAAACAACACCATCCTGTACATAACTATATAGCAGTTTACTGACATATATGGACACGTATACGCGTCTGGGAGTGTCGAAACACCAATTTTTGTGTGGGAGAAGTGCCCTACAAACCACAGATTCATATTGTTCAGCAAACTTGCAATACACAAATAAAAATTTATTTAAAGAAAAATATGCTCAAAACAAAATATGCATAGTTCATGGGCAATTTCAAGATGTAAAACCAAGTACTCATACAGATAGATAACTGCAAATAAAGAATCAAAAGTTAAATTTTTACATTAGTCATTCCATATCCTTGTAAGAATACCTTCAGGGTCACAACAGAAGTACAGCAAAAAAACATATATTCACCAAGCATGGACAATTATAACAAGTTAAAACAGTGACATATTAAAAGAGATCCCCAGTAGAACTTCTTTAGATAAATTTTTTAAAAGTAACAAAACAAAATTTGACAACTATAAACTTTTTTAAAAGAAAATACATAACTACCTTATTAAATTAAATGGATAAATGGGTGCATCTTATAAGGTAATCCTTTTTAATTAATTGCCTTTTAGATAAAGATTTGAATATACCATTTATTAATGTAATAAGAGTTTTTACATAGAACTTAATCCTCTAATTACTCCTTTCTTCACCTCATGCATGCTTAATTAGTCCAAGATTGACTACAAAGTGAAACCGATGTAGACTGCCTCAAGACACCTAATTCGCTATATGCAAAAAATCACTACTTCCAGTGAAGGCAAAGACCAAAAACTGGGAGTTGTCTATTAAGAGGATAATGGAGACACCAGTTCAGGAGAAAAGGACCACCTCGAAGTATATATCAAACTACCAGAAATCCCCGATGACCCACCATCTGTATGTGTGTGTTTGCTCACCCTAAAACCATCCTATCATCCATAATCTCTTATGTGCCATCATCCAATGAATCTTCTCCTCGATAATGGCCTCGTGCAAAAATTCTAGAGGGACACATCATAATATAGTGGATAGTTTCATCGAGATCTTTTGCAAAACAGCTGAATAATAATAAAATAATCATAGCAATAGGAGTAGGAATAGGAAACTCTTTGTAGCAACAACTTATTATATGACTAAAGGGAAGCAAAGAAGTATTGGTACAAAGAATCAGGATAATAATGTAGAACAAGATCTTAACAAACAGACTATTTAGTTATAGCTTTATATCAGGAAAAAAAAGTTATTTTTTTCTTTTTCCTATTCTGGTACTGCATTCATTTCAGTTGAATGACTACATGGATGACAAGAAAATTCAGAGGTAATATATTAACAAGATTACACAGCCACAACTCTAGTTTCTTAGATAGGACTTCAGTAATAAAATTCATCTTACAACAATGATTACTGATTAGATTGCAAAGTTGGCACCTTAAAGAATCCGAAACAACTTGCCGTAGAATATTGTAATTAACAAATACAGGGAAGTCTACAGTATTAAGATGTACTAATCTATATCTCTAGCTCTCTTGAAGATCGATAATTCTAAGAGACTAGGTTAGACCAGTTTTTTTATCCCATGTATTTTAATGACCAACCGAACCACAAATGTATGGAATTGTACAAGTTATATAATGGCAGGTATAATTGAGAAGCATGACTATAGTGCAACTTCGAGACCGAGAAAGGATTCAATGTGTGATGCATTAAGTACAGTATTGCTTATTAAAAAATAATAATAACAGTTTCCATATATAAATATAGATCAACGTCTTATAAATGATTAAGAAATAGGTATTGTTAAAGTTCAACTCTTACGTAGAAAAAGGTTTACTATATGAATTTACTAAACATTGTTGCTATTTTAAAAAACACATGCTTAACATATAATTAAATGTCTAATAACTCATAAATGATAAGATAATCAACAAAACTTGCATAAGCATCTAGGCAAGCAGAATATGTTAACAGTTGTTAATTTGCATTTATTCACCCCCACCCCCCCCCCCCCCCAAAAAAAAAAAACAAACAAAAACCCAAAAAAAAAAAAAAAACTGCTCACCATGCATTTGCTCACAAAGAACACGACCACTTGCTTAAACCATGATTACACAAAATCATAATTTTCTGAAATTTAATGCATAAGGAATACTTCTTCCTGAAATAGGTAATCACCACTTCTATATTACTTCATTTACGCTAGCTTACTGCAGATATTACCTAAACATGTAGACAATTTCCCATCCAAAATAGAGAGCAACGACCATTTCAAGACATGTTTCTCACAACTAGAAATCCTACACAACCTCCCTCTGTTACCTTTCTAAAATTTCTCCTCTACTGACTAATTCCCAACAGTTCTAGACATAGAATTAGTGCATAAATCTTGGTAACACAGAGACTAGCTCTCTCCTAAGGAACCAACTACCAAAGCTGACCTGGAATATAAGAGCTAAACTAATATATATTGCACCTAGCTTCAACACTTCTTGTTTTTGAACATGGAAACATGACCACTTCAAAGCAAGTCTCAAAATGTTCATATATCACAGTTTTACTCTATATATACCAATGACAACCCTCATCAGTTATCACTCAAAGCTTCATTTCTCATACCTAAATTGGCTTGTCATCTCATTTTTCTTAATTTCCTTGCGCTTACCTCATCTCTCGCACTTGCTTCTGATCCTAGTTCTCTGCAGGATTTCTGCGTCGCCTATAGATGTCCGCGCATATAACTTTTTCTTGCACGCACATATCCTGTCTAGATGATCTTTCATTATTAATTCCTCAAATTGCTACATAGTTGCTTGAAGCTAAACTGCACAGGAGCAAATAGGTGTCTCTACAAGCCAACTAGTATTCAAGCTATAAGGGAAACTAATCTAATTAATAAAAGACTTCAGTTTTGATGTCGCTATGATATTATGTGCTCTGCATGAGTAACAATATAACTCTAATAGCATTTTTTATATTGCAATACTCTGTGAATGGATTCATTTGCAAGGACCCAAAAATGGTGGTAGCAGATGATTTCTTCTTTTCTGGCGTCGACAAGCCAGGCAGGCAACACAAACAACCCACTTGGATCTAAGGTTACTCTAGCCAATGCAGCTAACATAACAGGCCTCAACACCCGTGGCATCTCCTTGGCTAGACTCAACTTGGCACCCTACGGATTCAACCCACCTCACATGCATCCAAGTGTGACCAAGATACTAACAGTGATAGTTGGCATACTTTATGTTGGATTTGTGACATCCAACCCTAACAAACTCTTCACCATGGTTCTTCACAAGGATTGAGGTATTTGTGTTCCTCCAAAGACTCGTCCACTTTCAGTTCAATTCCGGTTATACAAAAGCAGTGGCAATTGCAGACCTCAGTAGCTCGAATCCAGGTGGGATCAGGATAGCTAATGCCATTTTTGTGTCCAAGCCACCTATTTCTGATAATGTTCTAGCCAAGGCCTTACAAGTGGACAAGAAGACAGTGTACTGGCTCCAAGGTCAGTTATGGATGGACTACAGATAGGACTGCTGGGAGTTCTCGATAATTGATAAGATTAGAGATATTGTAGAGTTTAAATAAGCAAAAAAATGTGCATATGGTTGCAAGCTGTTGGTAATAAAAGTATGCAAAAGTTGAGTGAAATTATTTACAATTTTTTTTTGCACTTCACAAGCTAAGGTTCATGCATCATAAAAAAGTTCAGGAAGGAAAACTTTAGTAGTTCAATAACCATGTGTCAACTGATTTAGTCGTTCATTTTTGTTACGTTTTAAAACATTAGGCTTATGATGACTGCATGAACACACAACAAACACATTATCAAACTAGTCCTATAGAATACAAATCAAACAAATACTATAATTGCCAGTATATTGAAGTTAAGGTGAACAGTGTTACATGTATGGTCCCCATTTTTATCCAATGGCAACAATCAATTAGTTACTAGAAGAAACTGCCAAAGATTAGAAACAAAGAAACTTCCAAACATGTGAGTAACCTTTCATCTTCAATTCCAAGGACAGCATATAACTAGCTTCTTTTTTCATCTTTTTTAGAAGACAACACCAGTTTTACTTAAAAAGAACACTTTAGACCAATAGATGTTAACAAAACTTGACTTTAATCTAAACTTCAACACCAAACCCTGAGTCTTTCCCTTTTCCCCTTCACTGCGATGGACAAGCATAATAACTTCACCTTACGAAAAACAAACATCTTCAGATTCAAACACTTCATTCTTATTCCATTTCCCTCGAAATCTCTTACAGAGCCTACATCATCTCCTGATATGTATCACTCCTACTTGAACTTAAGATGGGATTATAGCCAACAATATAGGGTAAAAACACCAACTTAACAATAACTAGATCAAGCTTTATTTACTCCAAGCAAATCTGGAATGTGAACATTCACAAATCACTGAAATGAAATTAAACCAAGACAGAAGGTGTGGCTAATGAGAAATGACCATTCCTGACCTGACGTGCTTGTGAGCGGATAGGATCCAGAACCCACATAAGCTGATGATATTTTTCTGAAATTTAATATATACCCTACCATATATACATGCCATAAATTCTAGTAACTACAGAGAGACTAGCATTTAGCATCCAATGACAACAGAATATCACATATTGACTGTAACATAACCATCTCAGACAAAACAAAGAATATTAAAAATAAGAACAAAAAAAAAAAAAATCTCGCTCCTTTCCCTCTTAAGATAACAAAAAAAATCATAAGAGTGAAGAGGACTGTTAGTTGTATCACACTCTCACTTTGCATGACTTGAGTCACTTGACTTTGTGATCCTCCAGGAAGGGGGCATTTATTTTGTAGTAAAGTATATGTAACTATATGTTTTTTTAATGTCTAATTAATGGAACACAGGGGGCCTAGCTCACTGTTTTTGCTCAAAAAAAAAAAGATACCAAAAAAATCTGATAAATTAGGCCAAAAAGTTTTTGCATAGTAAGGATGAAAGACCAACGTGACACAATAAGACCAATGGGACACAATAACTGTAAAAGAAGATTCCCACTTTTGAGTTATAAAATAAAATAAACCCAGCCAGTGTACAAAAAAGAAATTTAAAAAGGAATAATAGCTTAAAGATGTCTTTTTTCTTCTGAGAAATATGCTGTAGCCAGAATTTTGGATGTCATTTATACCGAAATACAATAAAAGTACTAGAGTAAACACCTTCACTCTATCCTTCCATTGGGCACACCATGAAGGGGAAAGAACCAAGTGTTTCGTTGCATAATGCACCAAAAGAAAAAAATTCACCTAAAGTACCAGATTGACCAGATAATTCTAATTCACAATCATGTGTGAATATTCTTTATATAGATAATTTACCTTTTTCCTAATCTTGTACTGTATTACGTTTTCAGTCAAATGATACATTTTCAGTCAATTGACTACATGGATGGTCGAGAATATTCAGAGGCAACACAGTAACCAGATTGGACAGCTACAAATTTAGTTTCATAGAAAAATTATTTTATAATAATGATTTAGACTACAGCATAGGCAACTTAAAGAATATGAAACAATTTGTTGTAGCATATTGTCATTGATAAATACAGGGACGTCTACAGTATTATGAAGTACTTATCAATATCTCTAGCTCTAGATGGCTGGCAATTCTAAGGGTGCAGTTTAAACCAGTTTTTAACTCGGTGCATGTTTATGACCAACCTAACTCAGCAGACTGAAAGACGTACGATATACAAGTTATAAATTGTACAATATCACAGGGAAAATTTCAAAGAAATATACTTACTCTGAAAACACTGAAGAGATATATATAGGCTTTTATACAAATGACTATGGTTCAACTCATGAAAGAATTTAATATGTGATGCCTAAATGCTTAAGGAAGGAATTTAAGGAACAGTTACAATTTATAATTAGACATCAATGTCACATAAATGATTCAGAAATAAGTAGTGTTCTTATAAGGAAGTGGCTATAGCCCAACTTTTAACTAGAGAAAAGCTTACTATATGTAAGTATTAAATAAAGTGAGGCTATTTTTCAAAAAAGAATTTAAAAAGAGGTTGACCATACAATTAAAAGTCCAATATCTCATAGATGATAAACCCAGAAAGATAGACAATAAAACTTGCATACGCATTAAGGCAAGTGGAACATATGAATGGTTGTTAACACTATGTACCAGTCCCCCCCCCCCCCAACCTTCTCCCAAATGGAGGAGGAAAAAAAAAACCCAGCTGCTATCTACTCCCCGTCCATTTCCTCAGTGGAGTCCACAACCGTGTGTTAAACCATGACTGCAACAAATCACAATTTTCTGAAAGTTGATGGTAAGGACTCGCTGGTTTTTTTCCTGTAGTAGGTAATGACCACTACTATTTTACTTCATTATAAGAAGATAGCTTCCTGCAGATATTGCCTAAACATGTAGACAATTTCCCATCCAAAATAGAGAGCAAAGACCATTTCAAGACATGTTTCTCACAACTAGAAATTCTATACAGTCTCCCTCTCTATATATACCCGAGAACTACAACAGCTTCATGTTAGCCTATTAAGTGCTTCAAAAACCAAGTTTCTTCTTCCTGAGATTCATTCCAAGGTATGAAGAAGATGGCTTCACACTTCCCTGTGTTGCTATTATTGCCCTCACCTCGTACCTTGTATTTGCCTCTGATCCTAGTCCTCTACAAGACTTCTATGTTGCTGACAAGATATCAAATGTTACATACAGAGCCCACTTTGCAAATATTTTCAAACAAGTTATCTATCAAGTATTCTCTAACAAACTTAGTCCTAGCTTGATAGTTAATGCACGAGATAACCCTGAATACACAATAGAATATATCCCTCTATCCATCAAGTTGCATTCACGAATTTTCATAATTTAGGGTCAATAAACATATATAACTAATTTTCTATCACTTGATGTTGCAGTATTTGTGAATGGTTTCGCCTGCAAGGACCCACGGCTCGCCAAGACCGAGGATTTCTTCTTCTCAGGCCTCGATAAGCCAGGAAATACAGCAAACAAATTGGAGTCCAATGTGACACAAGTCAATGTCGCTCAAATTGCAGGCCTCAACACTCTAGGTGTCTCCTTGGTACGCATAGACTATGCACCCTATGGGCTCAACCCACCACACACTCACCCAAGAGCACCAGAGATATTGACAGTGGTAGAAGGCTTACTTTATGTTGGTTTCATAACATCTAACCACGATAACAAACTCTTCACCAAGTTTCTCTACAAGGGCGATGTGTTTGTGTTCCCTAAAGAACTCGTCCATTTCCAATTCAATGTTGACAAGACTGATGCCGTGGCCATTGCAGGGGCCAGAATCCCGGTGTCATCACCATAGCTAATGTTGTCTTTGGATCCAAACCCCCCATCTCCGGTTATGTCCTTTCAAAGGCATTTCAGGTGGACAAGAAGATAGTGGACTGGCTCCAGGCTCAATTCTGATTGGATAACAATTAGATCCCCCTTGCACTATTGAAGAATGATGGCTATACCACTACCACTCAGTGTTTTAAATATCGGCCGATATACCGGTATATCGGTCGATATATCGTTAAAATTGAAGAAACGAGACGATATGGGCATTTTTTTACCGTATATCGTTTTGGACCGGTATGGGCCGATATATCGACCACGTGGCGATATATCGGCCGGTATCGATATGTATAATACCGGCCGGTATTTAATAATATCGGTTATTGGGTTTTGGTTACGGTTTAAACCCAATAACCCATTCAGATCCGACCCATTAAGATATAAAACGGGTCGGGAGGGGAGAAAAAATCTATTTTTTTGCGTACTCTCTCTCTCTCTTTCTCTCCCGGCGATCCGAGGCTCCCTCCTGCGACCAAAACCCTAACCCTAACCCCAAATTTCCCCAAATCCGCCATAAATCTCTCTCCGATTCATTTTCTTCCACTCTCTGGCTCTCTCTCTCGTTCTCTCTCCCCGATCGTCGACCGATCGAGACGAACGGCCGAACCCTAACCCTAATTTCTCAATCCATCTATAAATCTCTTTCGTGTTCTCTCTATCTTTCTTCTCCGCTCTCCATAGCTCTGGGAGTGTTCGAAGGGTGCTCGCCGTTCGCCAGTGGAGCAGTCGCCGCCGGCCAGGTAAGTGCAGTTTGTTTTCTTAATTTAAATTTGATTTAGAATTATAAATTTCTTCAATTTCTTTTATAATTGTGCTATTTAGGTTTAATTGATTGCGATTTATGTTGGATTTTTTTTTTGTGTAATTTGAGGGGAATTGTTAAATTGGGAGGGCTGAACAGTGAACCTGCGGGTAGGGATAGTCTACAGTGATTCCTTGAATCACTCATTCACACTGAATCAGTGATTCGGTTCACTGATTCAGTGTGAATCAGTGATTCAAGGAATGATTTTGTGTGAATTTTGAGTATTTATTATTTATATGTAATTATGTATTCACTGATTTTGTTTTATGCTAGATTCACTTTTCATGAGATTCCATCTACGTCAATAACTAGAGTTTAGGCAGACCTGATCAGTAGTTAAACAGATTTAACCTGTCTGCATTATCTTGTACTCAAATTCAAAGAATTTCCTTTGCATTCTTATCCATTGATTCCAATGATAATGAGTCTAATGACTGTAATGCAGTGATTATAAACTTAGCGCCTCAATGTTGTAATTTTATAAATTATATCACTTATGTACTGTAGAAACACTTTTCTTTTCTCTTGAAAACTTATTTTTCTTAATTTTATGATTGTATGTCGCTCTGTGCATATTCGAACGTTCTAAACGGTATCTGCAAATTTATAAGTTGAATGTAAATAAGCCAATGTAAGTACTATAAACTTATTTTATGTATTTTATTATATTCTATATAGCCAATTATATGATTATTCTTTAACTGGTATGACACCGATATGACACTCCGGTATTTAGGGTCATATCCCGATATCCCGCCCGGTATCCGGTAACCGGTATGTAATTTGACTGACCGGTACGAGACCGGTATCCGATATTTAAAACACTGCTACCACTATATTTATATTGTCTGTAGTTTGAATAAGCAAATATTGGCTCGTAAATAAAGACATTTTGACTCCATAGGATTATTGAATTGCTTTCTTACAAAAGTTATACTTATTAGAAGAGTTGATTTACACAAAATCTTTTTAGTAGAACTTTTTAATTAATGCCTTTTTGTAATAAGAACACAGGAGTTGAACATGAAGAAGTTTTATCATCTAATGCAAAATGCACAACGGCATGAGGCCAGGTGGATTTTGTCACATTCCTGCCAATGAAGACATCAAATATATAGCAATACTTAACAGTTAAACAAATGTGCAAGAACTGATCGAAGGATTTAATTTTTGTCGTGCTAATCTAAGACACGATGAGGACCACTAAAATTCCAGACAACAAACAATGTCCAATTAAAGCAGCCACGCTTTATGGATCGACGAGTTATGGAACTAAGAAAATTATCTCGAAATGAGCTACCTAATTAAATAATATTGAGATAAATGGGTGGCAAATACATCAAAAGATAGAATAAAAAATGAGTGTAAGCAAAAGAAGTTTGAGAAACTTAAATTTTAACAATAAAATGAAGGAAAATCAACAAAGATGATTTGGGTATGTACAGAGATACCAATAAATGTGCCTAGTGTTGTAAAAAGCGACCTAGCTCCAGTTTCAAGTCGCTTCGAGCCTTCAGTTAGGCACACCTGTCTAGGCAGCCAAGGCACCCACCTGTTGGATCTAGGCAGGTTAGCTGCTCACATAAGAGTCTCTAGGAACAGGGCACATAGATCAGTCTAGCAGTTTTAAACCATAGAGGATGGTAATTCGGAGTGGTAGGATCATCGTTGATGGTCAACAAACAAGGATTAGAAGTACACCGAATACAACATGAATTAAGACAGTGAACAAGGATATCCTAGTTATCAAGGACTTAACATAATAACTGAGATAAAAAAAAAGATATTCATCTCAAAAACTACGACAAAGCAAAGTTTAAATTCTAGGAATCATTATCCGCCAATGGTTTATGGTATTAGAAATCGACAATACTGGAGATATTATATCACCAATATAGACATATCGGCAAAATATCAACAACATTAGAAATATTGGTATTATACTGTAGGCTTTATATTGTATCGAAAACCTCAAAATCCAATCCGATATTCAAGGTACATCGGATAAAGCCTTCAAACATCTAAGACGGTGAGATAGAAGTGTATGATATCGAATAGGACATCCCCTTCGTACTCTTTTCCCATCAAAGAATCAAAGGTGCAATCAAAACCACAAATAATGTCAGACTTTTGGAACAGGGAAAAGACATTTATGTCTATAATTTTCACTAGTCAAATCAAACAAAGATGATACAAAAAATAGGAATGATACAAGAAACTACAATAGCTTGCCGACTTTATTTGTGCATAGTACACGAATATGAGAAAACACTAGAATTATTGAATAAATTTCAGTGCACAACAATGTCGCATGTAATGCTATTAATTACCAAATTATGTACCTTCCAACTTATTACTCCTACCATGCTCCCATATAATTTCCACAGCATGATCCTCCAAGCAATTCATATGATGACTTCAGGTTTATCCTTCAAGAGATTGTGACAATCCTTGCTTCTTATTCCCCTCCTCTTGTGAGTAATTAGCTAAATCATTGGTATGGAAGCCTCTTTTCAGGGATATGTAGCACTTTTTAATACGTTTTAACTTGAGAAACTAAGATCGTGACAAAACCCCTTTAGAGCTGCAATAACGAAATGATGTAATGGATATTAAGCATAGATAATAGATACTAAGCAATGATTATGATGAGTATGATGATATTATATTAAGCATAGCTAAGATAATAAAAACACAAGCAGCCCTCAATCGAAGTCAACTTTGAGAACATCAACACACACCAGTCCTGAAAACCTCCATTGGTTAACTCAATAAATTTTACAAACAATTATAAGAGAAAGGCAAGCGTATCAGGAAGAATATAATTAACCCGATTTCGTCTATATTTTAAATATGTCCAGACCAACTAAGTCCTTCTCTAAACTCTGACCTATGATGCACAGTGCATATGACTAGGAAACATAGAAGCAAAAAGGCAGATATAGTAGTAATTATCAAATATCAACCCACTTCCAAGTTCCAACCATGATTAAACCCTTTCTGGGAAACCACACTTGCACTAAATGGCATTCCTCCTCAACTTTCAAGGGTTTCTAGAAAAGATTACAGTAATAGATATCCTAATCAAACTAGGCACAGCATCAAAAAGAGTTTCTACAAGAGTAAGGATAAAGAGGCTTTTACAAAAATAAGCAGAAATGTACTAAATCCCCAGGAGGGCCTGTTCAGCAAGTAGAAAGAAGAAAGTGTATGAAATCCTAACATGAAAAAGTAGACATGCATTTTCTGCTACACATCAGACCTCTTACCATGTTCACTTTTCGCATTTTAGGCATCAAAGTCACCAAGAAAGTAAGGGCTCTAATTTAATGCAAAAGACAGTGACGATGACTTACTCTCAGTTCGGACTGCATGAAGGCAAATTAATATTTCCACAACGTTTCGACCATCACTTTCATAGCTCAGGTGTCTGAATCATGCATATGAGGACTCTAAGAAAACTGCATGATGGTATCGGCTACTAACGTTCTACTTCCTACTTAAGGCTTAAGCAAGCAGGCATTTTTTACCTCCAAAGAGGCTTTGCCACTTTCTTGCCACTTTCCCGCTAATCTGTACTCTCCTCTTTCAAATTTCTTGACGCGCCTAAGGAATAATGTCTTCTTGGCAGAAATAGGCTATCTTCACCATAGTTTCAGTTAGAAACTTGTTCAAGGACAGAAAAACTTTAGCCCTTCTAGCTCCTTATTTTTCCTTATAAGATTGTTAATTTTCATATAATAAGGATAACTCATACCAATCTTAATAGTGAGCTTAGCATCATTTATTACCAGAAAATCTGTGTAAGATTTTTATAATATCTTTGTCATCATGCGAATAGATCAATTGTTGCTAAAAGTAAGTTAAGCTGGCGATCCACAAGACCAAAAGCAACACTATCCACAAGGATTTTAACGATTCTGGCACCTACAGCAAGAAAAATGTTTTCTTTGTGGGGACTTATGTCAAAGTAATAACAGAGAAATGTAGAAAAGAAAGAAAGTAGTTGTTAGTGGAGAACAAACAAGGTATTGTAGATGGAGCTAAGTGCGTGGGAGCCTATCGAAAAGGGAAATAATAAAGTGCATGCGAGCTAGGGTTGAAGGAGCCTATCCACCTAGTAACTATTATTCTTGTTCCCATATCAAAAAGATTGAAGCTAGGCAAAATTATAGTGTGTATAAAAGTCCTTAAAAGCTTGTGCTCAGTTAACAGAATCTACATGCCCAGTTATGCTAAGATGAAGACATTTTCTAGAATATATAAAGAACTAATACAAATTAAGTAGACTATAAAGAATTTTTTGCAGAGTTTTGAAAGGAAAAGGAAAAAAGAAGAAAAAAATTAACCCTGAACAGACCTGGGCACACTCCCACGACGGCGTAGGTCATATTCTGTGGCCTGTCGAAGAGCTCTAGCAAAGGCCTTGAATGTTGCTTCAATGATATGGTGTGAATTTCTGCCAGCCCGCTGTTTAAAGTGCATGAACATTATAGAAGTCATAAAATCTGAATAAGCAAAGAAGACTGAAGAAAAAGGCTAATCACAGAAGATCATTATATTCAAACTCAATAAATAGTGGATTCTGTTCCTTGATAGTACGAACTACATAACAAAAATAGACAACTAAGAGCTAGGGATGTTAGTAGCCAAGATTTAAACATTACAGGAACTGGCTTTGTAAACGAAGATTCAGAAAATCTTAATGAGCAAGGCCCATGACTGACAGACTAACAGCAGATTGTAGGTCATGGTGCAAATGTGACTCAACTCTACATTAAAAAACATATTAATTTTTAGTAGGTCTGTGTATCAGGTCTCAATATTAAAATATAGCTTAAGAGTTAGGGCAGACAGGAAAAGAGAAAGTTATACAATTCAATAGTCAGCAGTAACATTTGCCAGGAGAAACTCAAAATCAAGGAAGCATATGGATTTACCTGCTGGATGTGAAGTGTCATGCCAGATGTGTTAACCAGAGACTGAAAGAAGTGTTCCACCAGCTAAAAGTTTCAATAGAAAACATGTTAATGCAGCTTACAGAAGACATAAAAGGAAGAATCACATAATGAACATCATAAGGAGACAGCAGCAAGACTCGCAGAGTTAGAGAGTTGGCTAGACATTAACAAGGTTACATTTCTAGAATGGATAAAAGTTGACAAATGCGTTTATCCAAGTTCCATCAAGTCACTTGTGTGGTATCCTAATAAATTTAGTATTTATCATGCAAGACTTTCAAGTTAGGCTCATAAATTGAATAAACATGATAGAGAGAATATTGAATGCTATCCTGCCAAAACAAACTTCTATGAACGTGTCAAACAGATAAGGAAATATGTCCCCAATCCCCATCTATAATAAAAAAAATTACATAGCCATTGGAGCTCAGGCATGTGAAATATAAATGTAATGCATGTTTATGACAATAATTTGAAACAACAAGGCTATGAAAACACCAAAGGGATGCACATTTGCAGATTCAGAATGGTCCAATTTACCTGTGTATCATACGTCCCAACCCTTTGGGTTGGGATTTGCAGATCATAGCTTAGGTGAGGACGGCCGGACAAATCCTGAAGAAAAAAATAATGCAATCTACCTCTAAGTTCGTTAAATTTTTTTATGATAGATAGAACAAAAATTTAGAAAGACACTTAATTACCAAAGAAGAGAAAAACGAATTCACATCATTCAAAATGAACAAGAATTCAATTTATTAAAATTTTTAAATTTAAAATATCATGCCTTTATGTCAACACACTGGTGGCCAGTTCAAAGAAACATGAGCAAACAGCACAGGCTATTTTCTAAAAGAGAGTAGATAGGCGAAGCAGCCAAAAGCAATTTGTTCCCGCCTATCAAGAGAGAGCTCAATGCTTCCAAGCTCAAACCAATTGAGAGTGCACTTTTCCCTCTTCATTTTTAACCTTTGTTCATTGATAGAGTGGTCTTATCCACCCTCCTAAAATAAAGAGATAACTGGAAGAGAGAAGGAACATCATTTAGGAAATTGTTTACAAACTTTAGGCCCACAAAACTAATGGTAAGCACATCAAAAGTTCACAAATTTTAGGCTCAACAAAACTGATGCTAAGCACATTAGACGCCTTATTGATACAGAGAAAGAGAAGAATTAACTTGGGGCCACAGGAGTCTGTGGTCATATATGACAGTAGGGATTAGTCTAAGTAACATGGAATTCAATCATTCTGGAAAAAGTTTTACTAGGGGCTATATCCTAGCTAAAGTAGGAGTATGTGGTTGACTACACAATACTAATAATTACGTATGAAAGACTTTAAAGATGTTACCTTTTGTACTTTATTTTAGAATTTAGACTTTGGAGGTGTTCCAAAAATACGTCACACAACTGAAACTCTATGAGCATGTATGTTTCCTTGCAGGTACAAATACAATTTGCAATTGCATTTAGGAGATGAAATTTTGTGAGAAATCCTAATCTCCAAGCAAAATTACAAAATTGGTTCAATAACAACCATTAATTTGCATTAGGATTGGAATTATTTTGTGAAATAGAGTTCACATATTTCATCAAAAGTATAAGGACAGAGATGTTGTACCATTATAACTTCCACAGCAGCTTCATCAAGTGGTACTGTGAGGTTTCCAAATCTCTGGATTCCTTTCCTATCTCCAAGTGCATGAAGGAATGCCTGAGCATACAGATATACGACACATCAGGCTGGGCAGAAAGACAACTGAAATCAAAAGAAAATATACAGAAAAACCACAGATATCATCACCGTTCCAATTGCAAGAGCAACATCTTCATTTGTATGATGATAATCGATGTGAATATCACCAGATGCTTTTACACATATATCAAACAGTCCATGTGATGCCAGTTGCTGAAGCAAAGATATCAGAAGTTAGTCGATGACTTGATGTTGTCCACATTCACCAATACGCGATCCTCTTGACAATGGAGTCAAAAGAAGTATGAACTATACATAGAGGACATAAACAACAAAGTTCTATGATATTTCACACACTGTCCATTATCATTAAAAACAGAGTGAATTGCAGATGCTATTCCCATAGCATTAGGACTAATGCACTAATACCCCTCAAGAATTTTGTTACTAGGCCAGTCCCTCATATAGTCATGGAGTTATATGTGCCCTCTAAGATAAAAGGCACATTTGAGGGACTTAACTACTACTAAAATTCTTGAGGGGTTACTAGAGCAACAATCTCAATATTACATGGACAATATTGCAATGCACTCTTTAAAATAAAAGGGAGAATCATATGCATGTGAGTAAGTAACCAAAGAACAATCATAATGTGACTTAACAATAATAAGGTATCTTCACCAACAAATAAATAAAGATGCATCTCCATTCTGCCTATAAGTATCATGAGAATACCATATACTGTTCTAGATAAGTATATGAAAGACAATATAACATCGTCTACTATGATGAGATCCATTCATATATTCCATAACTACACTTCCGTACTAAGCACTAACACATCAGTCATCAATTTCCAGTGTTCTAAATATCGGATACCGGTCTCGTACCGGTCAGCCAAATTACATACCGGTTACCGGATACCGGGTGGGATATCGCGATATGACCCTAAATACCGGAGTGTCATATCGGTGTCATACCAGTTAAAGAATAATTATATAATTGGCTATATAGAACATAATAAAACGCATAAAATGAGTTTATAGCACTTACATTGGCTTATTTACATTCAACTTACGAATTTGCAGATCTCGTTTAGAACGTTCGCATATGCACAGAGACAGAGCGAAATACAATCATAAAATAAAGAAAAATAAGTTGATGTTGTTGTTTAGTAAAATGAAGGAAGAATAAGATGGTGAGTATGGGACTTGGTGAATAAAATTAACAGAAAACTCAATTTTTTGCAAACTAGTAAGTCATCATGCTAACTAGTGGATTTTCTTTATCAAATTTTGTTTTTTTTTTTAACAACACATCCACAAAAAAACATATATGGATACAGTCCACATGCACAACAACAATAAATCTAGCATGAAACTCATACATAAAACAGTAAATCTGCAACAACAATTAGAATAATGACAAGATTCTGTTGCATGAAACAGTAAATCTGCAACAGTGAATCATACACAGTAAATCTGCAACAGTAAACCTAAGAAGTAGTGAATCTATAAATAGTAAATACTCAAATTAACAAATTTTAACTAGTATGAAACTCATACACACAAAATTATTTCTTGAATCACTGATTCACACTGAATCAGTGATTCGATTCACTGATTCAGTGTGAATCAGTGAACCGAATCACTGATTCAGTGTGAATCAGTGACTTCACACTGAATCAGTGATTCGGTTCACTGATTCACACTGAATCAGTGAATCGAATCACTGATTCAGTGTGAATCAGTGATTCGATTACTCACTGTAGACTACCCGCCAATAAACAGTGCGTCAACTTAGCAATTCCCCTCAAATTACACCAAAAAAAAAAATCTAACATAAATCGCAATCAATTAAACCTAAATAGCACAATTATAAAAGAAATTGACGAAATTTGTAACTCTAAATCAAATTAAAATAAAAAATCAAACTAACCTTACCTGGCCGGCGGCGACTGCCCCACTGGAGAACGGCGAGCACTCTTCGAAGACTCGCAGAGTAGGAGAAGAGCTATCGGAGAGCGGAGAAGAAAGATAGAAAGAAAACGAGACAGATTTTTTGATGGATTGGGAAATTAGGGTTCGGGTTCGCTCCGTTCGGCTCGATCGGCCGACAAACGTGGGGAGAGAACGAGAGAGAGAGCCAGAGAGTGGAAGAAGAAGAATCGGAGAAGATTTAGGGCTGATTTGTGGGTATTTGGGATTAGGGTTTTGTCGCGGAGAGAGAGAGCTCGGATCGCCGGGAGAGAAAGAGAGAGAGAAAACGCGAAAGAAAATAAAAATTTTCCCCCTTTCGACCCGTTTTATTGCTTAACGGGTCGGATTTTAACGGGTTAACGGGTTTAACCCGTAACCAAAACCCAATAACCGATATTATCCAATACCGGCCGGTATTGGATAATATCGATATCGGCCGATATATCGCCACGTGGCCGATATATCGGCCCATACCGGTCCAAAACGATACCCGATAAAAAATTCCCCATATCGTCTCGTTTCTTCAAAATTACCGATATACCGGCCGATATACCGGTATATCGGCCGATATTTAAAACACTGTCAATTTCCAATGTTTCATTCTTAAATTCAGACTCTAAGAGTTAATGCTAGGTTGACATAATATTCTATAGCATATCACGAAAGTGCTCGTATTACTTTGTAGCAACCTCCCCACTTAAAAATACCCTAGGAGTGAGTTAAACCCAGAGTTGTAGGAAATGATTTGTAGATACGTACACGAGTATTATGCTCCGACATATATGCAGGGTATCAAACATGGCATTCCTCCAATATTATATATATTTTCTTCAAACAAATGTATGAGCATATTTACTTAATTTATATGTAATCAGTTAATATTCACATGTAGAAAAAGCCAAAATAATGATCACTAAAGCACTTAGTTTTAGTCAAAAGGGTAGCTTTAACATACTCTATGTTGTAAATATTTTTAATGTGAATAACAATAAATAGATTTGTGAGCGTCCAGTGTCGTGTTCGACATGGATGGACTAGGCAACTTTTTGTTCGGAGGAAATGTCCAACATATCAGTGCTTGCAGGTAATATTTACACATAGTAGGCAATGTCTATAAAAATGTATGAATAATCTAATCACTGATTAGGCTTTCTACTCCTTCATTAGGCAATTTGGTTAGTCTTCTACTTTGTTTGGCTGACATAACATCCCATTTTATTTTTATTTTTTTGTAATGCAAATTGACTCCTTTACAATAAATAAATACTATGGCAATTGCGGGTCATAAAACATCTCAATTATCGAGCATTAAGATGGAAAAAGAAGCAGAACAAAACAAAACATAAGCATCAATGCTTACATCCAACATATGATCCAAGAACGGGATCCCCGTGCTGCATTCCGAAACTCCGGTACCATCCAAATTAATCTTCACATAAACATCCGTCTCCTTCGTAACCCTCTTAACCTCCCCAATCCTAGAACCTTCCAAAATGCACAAAATCAAAATCAAACCCCAACCCCGCCACTAGAGAATTTAAAATAATAAAAAAAAACCTAGAAATTGCAGACTTACCAACTGTCGCAACGGCTACTGAAGCGTCGATGTCTTCGTTGAGCGAAGCCTTCAGGGACGACATTTGGCGGGAAATTCGAGCAGGTAGGGATAGGCGAGGTGTCGAATTGGGGATTGCAGAGCTAGGGTTTGAGGAAACCCTAACCCGAAATTTTTCTAGGGTTTTGAGAAGAGGAGTTGAAGGAAGAGAGCAAGAGCGCAGTGAACCCATCAGAGGG